>CM076572.1:1293606994-1293809126 GCA_034641835.2 Pinus albicaulis | reverse complement strand
CTGCCATCGAGTTGATTGTTGTGTAACCAGATCCAAAAATAGAAGAAAAAAGATATCAACGCCTTAGAAATAAGCCACTTCGAGGGGGAAACCTCCAATACATTACATAAATGAACAATTCTTGGATGGATACAAATGAACAGAACCTCCTTCTATATATAGGAGTCCATGGGGCCACAATATAATCCTAGTGGGGCCACAATGTAATCCTAGCCGACATAACAATAATAATGTAAGGGCACAATAATAACAATATGGGGGTTACATCTCATTTGAAAGTAGTTTGGTAGAGTTTGAGTAATAAACATGCCTAGGAATTTCGTGGATAGAAATTGCAAAGACGAGCTCTGACCTAGGCCGCCGCTCGGCTCCTCGCTTCTGTGGCCTCTGGCTCGGCCTGGTCTGCTTTCGGCTGGCCTCCAATCACTTTGTGGGCTGCTGTCGTTCCCGGCGTGTCCCGGGCTTGTCTGGAGTGGCCGGTTGTTAGTGCGCCTCTGTGGGTTGGAGTGTTTTGAGGCGCTGCCTCTGCGCGGCGTTGATACTCTGTCCCTGTTCAAGGCTTCGTCGGGGTCTCCTTTCCTGTTCGTCCCCCTCAATGATGATCTGAGGGGCGTGGTTATATTCGCGGGCCTCTGTGGTCATGGCGGCTATGGAGCCTCCTCCGCCGCCCCCCACATCGGAAGCTGCTGCTTTTCTCAAGCTTCTCGAATCCCTGCTGAAGAAAAAAAGCTCAGAGACAGCAAAATTTGTGAAGAGAATGGAGGATATCCCTGAGATATCTCTCCCTCCCGAAGGCCCGATCAAGGTCGCCCTATCCTTGGCGGAGAGGGCCTTGGTTGGTCAGTTCACGGGCCTTTGGCCCTCCCCCAAAACGACGGAAAGTTGGGTTGCTCAAAACTGGGCTCCGGTGATCAAAGAGAGAGTTACCTCGTACTTCCTAGGTAAGGGCTTCTTCTTGTTTGAGTTCTCTGACAAAGAAGATAAGGACCTAATCTTTCGAAACGACCCCTACTTCATGGGCCCTCAGGGGCTTTATCTGAACAAGTGGACGCCCGACTTTGACCCTGCAGTCGATGTGCCCACGGCGGTTCCCGTATGGGTTAGGCTGCCAAATCTGCCTATTCATTGCTGGAATGGCGAGTCTCTAAGCCATATTGGGAACATATTAGGCAAGTACATTGATCGAGCAAGTAACAGGGATCAATTCGACTGTGCGAGAATCTGTGTTGAAGTCGACTTGGAGATTGGATTGCCCGAGGCGATTAAGATCAAGGTTGGAAGCTGGACTCATTTGCAAAAGCTGGATTATGAGCAGCTTCCATTCAAGTGTCGGAAATGCCATGTTTATGGTCACTTTTCCCGAAGCTGCCCAAAAAATTGTGAAGAAGATAAAGGTAAGGAGGAAGGATGGACACAGGTTAAAAGATCTAAAAACGCTCACAGATCTCCTCGCACTGGAAATAAAAATGGCAACGGCTCTCAAGCAGCCCCTAGAAATCAGACACCAATAATGGAAGAGCAAGGCAATAAATTTGTGCAGTTAAGCTCTGTCATAGAAGGCTCTCAAGAACCGGAGAAGCAGAAGGATGACTCAATCCCCATAGAGTCCCCCTCCGGACCAATGCAAGTGGATAGCATTGAAGACAGATCAAAAGAGGTTCTCATAGAAGAGACAGAGGAAGGGCATGATTCAGACGATTAAGAAGAAGAAGGCAAAATAGAGATTTCGCAAACCTCAGCCAGAAGGTCTTTAAGAGGCCGGAAAACTGCTCGGGAAAAAAGAGAGTAAGAGACTTACAAGGACAAACTTTAGGGAAGCCAACCTACCCTCGAGAAACTCCTGGCAAACACCCCGAAGAAGAATAGAAATCAGTCTCAGAGCTCTAGAGGAGCTCATCATCCAAAAGGTAAGTGATGAAGATCGTCTCCTGGAACTGTAGGGGGTTGGGGAGCAGAATTAAAGAGGATGCCTTGAGAAGTCTGAAATGAACTGAATCCCCAGATATAATCCTCATCCAGGAGACTAAGATGGAGGAAACTTCCTTTCTCCAGATTGGGAAAAAACTGTGGAAGAATAGTGATGGTCAAGCTGTCTCTGCTCGAGGTGCCTCAGGCGGTCTAGGCACTATTTGGGATGCCAATAAATTTATAAAGATCAAAGAAGCTAATAGTATTCACTGGTTGTTCACAAAGCTCCGTAATGTTGAATCTGAGCTGACTATTTCACTCCTAAATGTCTATTCTCCTGTTAATGTAGGGGAGAAAAAAAATTGTTGGGAAACTATCAAAAGTCTGGCAGAGTCCGAAGTCTTGGATAACATTATATTAGCAGGTGACCTCAATCTCACCTTATCCTCGTCAGAAAAACGTGGTGGTTGCATTGTAAGAGACCCAGCGCGGGAATGGGTAGAAGAGCTGATACATGATTGGGACCTGATCGATGTTAAACCTTGGATCGGGAAGTTCACTTGGACAAACAAAAGAATCGGCCCGGGCCATATTGCCGCAAGGTTAGACAGATTCCTCGTCCATAACTCTTTTTTCCTTCATGGTTTAGAGTCTCGAATGCATATATTGCCTTGTTGTACTTCTGATCATCGCCCTATAAAACTTGAGTTAGTTGCGCATTCGAACCAAGGACCCATTCCCTTTAAATTCTGCTCTCACTAGGTCAAGGAGCAGACTTTCATGCCTCTGATAAAAGCGACCTGGAATATCCCTGTCAAAGGATCACTTTTTTTGTATGGGAGGAGAAATTAAAGAGAGTAAAATCCGCTTTAAAAGACTGGGTTAGGACCTTACCCAATCCGGCAGAGGAAAGGAAATTGATTCAGGAACAGTTGGAGAAACACCAACTGGCTTCGGAAAATGTGGAGATCACCAAAGATACTCTTGATGAGGAGGCTTCTCTGCAGCACCTGTTCCTTAAGGCTAGCTTGGCTGAGGAAGATCACTGGAGATTGAAATCACGCAGCCTCTGGCTCAAGGCGGGAGATAGGAATACTACATTCTTCCACAAGCAAGCTCAGGCTCGAAACTGTCGCAACTCTATCTCAGAAATTTCCGTTAAGACCAATACTTATAGAGATATTCATAATATCAAAATGGCTGCCTTTACTCATTTCAAAAATCTATATTCTGATGATGAGGCCTTGGATCTGGATCTGAGTCTGGTGAATGAGGTTCCCTCTATGATAACCGACAGTCAGAACTATTTCCTGGAAGCTGAGATTGCCAACAATGAAATAAAAAGCGCCCTATTTACTATGGAACCGTATAAGGCTCCGGAACCCAATGGGTTTACCGCTAGTTTCTTGCAATTCTGCTGGCCCATTGTGGAGAAGGATTTGTGTAGAATGATCTGGAAATCCCAAGGGAGCCAGAAAATCGGGGGTAGCACTAATTCAGCCTTCTTGGCTCTCATCCCCAAGGAAAAAGGCGCCAACTCCTTCAGCAGATTTCGCCCCATCTCTCTTTGCAATATAGGCTATAAGTTGATTACGAAAGTTATTGCCAACAGACTAAAAACCATCCTTCCTGGCATCATCCCTGAGAATCAAGGAGGCTTTATCCAGGGAATACAGATCGTGGATAACTTCATTTTGGTCCAAGAGGCAATCCAATCCAGTGTGGCTCGCAAAGAGAAAGGTATGGCAGTCAAGCTAGACCTGGAAAATGCTTTCGACAGAGTGAGACATAAATTTCTTCTGGAAGTGCTGCAAAAATTTGGGTTTGGTTCCAAATTCATAAATTGGATCAAGGCATGTATCAGCGAGCCCTGGATTGCCCCTCTGGTGAATGGCAGAGTCACCAATTTCTTCAAAGCTTCACGAGGTTTGAGACAAGGGTGTCCATTATCCCCCCTCCTCTTTGTCCTCCAAGCCTCTGTTCTCAGTTTCCTATTGAACAAAAAACTTCAGGATCAAGATTTATTATGCCTGAGCATTGCTAGAGGAGTTCAGAACATAAATCATGCTTTGTTCGCAGATGATTCCCTTTTGCTGGGAGCTGCCTCATTGCCCTCAGCTAAAAATATTTAAAGAGGTGATTGATGTATATTGCCATAATTCTGGAAGTAGTCTCAACAAAGGTAAGTGTCAAATCTATTGCTGGAACACTCCTGCTGCCACGCTACATGCCATTTCCAGCTGCTTAGGCTTCGTTGCTTCCTCATCCTGGTCATCATTCAAATATCTGGGCCTCCCTATTTTCCATAAAAGTGCTGCTAGCAGAGATTGGTTACCCCTGTTGGACAAATTTGAAGCTAAGATTTGTGCCTGGGGCTTCAATTGGCTAAATCTGGCTGGGAAGTCGGTGCTTATAAAAGCTGTCTTAAATAACCTCCCCATCTTTCAGTTTGCAGTTCTGTTGGCCCCTGCTGAAATAATAAAGAAAATGGAGGACCTGACCAGAAATTTTTTTTGGAAAGGCGGGAAGGACAATGCTAAGAAAATTCCTTTAATAAGCTGGGCCACAATTGCCATGCCCAAACTGGAAGGAGGACTGAATTTTAAGAATCTTAGCCTGCAGAATGTTGATTTGGGAGCAAAGCTGATATGGAGGATTATAGCCCCTAATCCGGGGTGGGCGCAGCGTGCCTTGTGGAAGAAATATTTCCGTGGCAAGAGGACAAGGTGCTTGGATCAGCCCATAGCCAAATCCAACTCGGTTATTCAAAAGCTATGTGCAAAATCCTCCCCCCTCATCAGCCAATATGCTCACTGGATACCAGGTAATGGCAAGCATATTCGAATTTGGGAGGATCGGATAATGGGATGTGAACCCTTGGAGGAGGATCGTTCTCTCCACTTGTTGAAAGAATGGATGCATAGAGCTGGTTACTTCACTCTGTGGGATATTTCTATCTGGGACAGCGGAGTTTGGCACAGTTGACTTAACTTCGAGGTGCCTCTGAATCTGTCTCGCGAGCTGGATACTTTCTTAAATCATCTAAATGGTAAGGCTCCATTGAGAAGCAGGAAAATGGACGTCCGCGGATGGGGACCGTCTCCAGGACACTACACTGTCTCAAAGGGCTACAGGCAGATCATTTCAATCTCTCACGTCCCTCCAGATCCGAATTCATGGAAAGGAATTTGGTTCCATCCATCGCAGCCCAAAATTGACCACTTCTGTTGGCTCCTATGCCATCAGAGGATTTTAACTGAGGACAGATTACGGAAAAGAGGATTTACTGGTCCTTCTCGTTGCTCGATGTGTGAAGAAAGCGCCGAATCTGCTGCACATTTGATGCTCCATTGTAATTTTGTGAAGGTTTTATGGGCTGAAGCCTTAGGCCTGTGGATTCAGGACTTCGCCCTCCCAAATTACATTCTGGAGTTGTTCTCTTGCTGGTGGCACTCTTATCCCGGAGGCTCTCCCCAGAATTCGCATCTCAAGTATGCCTAGAGCGTCCTCCCCAAATTAATCAGCTGGCATATCTGGTTGGAGAGAAACCGGAGGATTTTCTGCGATCAAAGGAGCGATCACAAGATTATCTGGATTAAAATCAAAGCCCTGCTTAAAGAATGCGTTGGCGACCATCTTGATGGGGCTGGCTTGAGGGAGCAAGATTCTGTTTGGAGCGAGCATCTTGATCTTCAGTTCTCTGTAGCTGACAGGCCACTCAACCCTCTTCAAGACTGGCAGCTTAGATTATCCGCATCCGATCTCATGTCCTTCTGCTTAACGAAGGTGCACAACAATCTTTCCTTTGAGGGCGCTGCGAAAGGGAACCCAAGCAGATCCGGAGCCGGGGGTGTGATCAAAAAAGCTGATGGAGGCATTGTTCTCAGATACGCCTGGGGTGTGGGTTACAACACCAACATCCAGTCAGAAGCCCTGGCGCTTCTTCAAGGCTTCAAACAACTAAAATCGCTTGGCATACTTGTGGCTTCTGTGTTTGGAGATTCCCAGACAATCATTAAAATCATGGTTGACAATACTTACCCCTCAGATATAAGACTGTCTAGACTGATCAGAAGAATTAGAACTCTGTTGAAAGCATTTCAGAGCTTAAAATTCTACCATATTAAGAGAGACAATAATAAAGAAGCTGATGCGGAGGCTAATAAAGCGGTCACCCTCCCTCCAGGAGTCATCAACAGCAATGGAGTTGAAAGTCGTGATCCCATACCTTAATTGACTGATCTATGTATTGCAGTCTTTTTTTGAAACAATTTGTCTGCATTTTTAAAGGGGGGAAAATTGAGGCGGTGGTCCGAAACATAGATGGTAAAAATCTTTGGGGGTGCAAAGAAAAAGAGGCAATGGACTGGCCATGGAGTCAGCAGGCCTCGACTCATGAATATGTAACCAGTTTTGAGGCATTGGGCCAACATTAATATATCTCTCTACCCGTTTTTGTTAAAAAAAAAAACAATATGGAGGTTACAGGGGTACAATAATAACAATAAGGGGGGCTACACTAACATAATAAGGGGATACACTATTAATATAGGGACTTAACATGCCCCTCTCCTTCAAACAAGTGTTGTCCTCAACGCTTGATTATTTCTTGATGCTTCTGTATAAAATTCTCATCCTCCCATGTGAAATATTCTACAGGAAAGTTCTTCCACTTGCTGAGATACTCTGAAATTGATCGTACTTGTCGAGTTCTTGTTTCTATGATTGATTCATAACTTCTTTCGATGTGATGTTGATCTTCATGTTGTTTCATTAGATTTTGCACCAAAGTTTGGTTATCCTTTGAGAGTTGGAGAACTTGTTGTTGATGCTCGCTGTGATCTTCCACTAATTTATCATACATATTAGCTATTATTTGATCCTTCAAACCATCCAACTTAGCCTCCATTTCTGCTTTTAAACCATCTATTTCATCTTCGATTTCTCTTCGTAAGATTGAAACTTGTTGCACTTGGTATCGTAATTTTGATATCTCATACTGCAGTTCTTCCTCTTCATGCATCATTGTATAGATTTCTGAGGGCTTAATGGGTATGGAATTATTTTTTGGAGGCATTATATAACCCAATGCTGATAAATATTCTTCAATATGCCCTTGGAATCACTTCAAGCCGCTTTTTCAAACAAATGTTATGCAATTTTAAAAAACAAATACACACCTTTTACTTTCTTTGAGGAGCTCGATATTGAAATTGAATTATCTCTGTAATTGAAAATCTTCAATATCTGAAATTCAGCCCTGTAGTAGCCCTCTGAAGCTTCTTTCAAATGCCACAGGTCTGATCTAATTTGGATTCCCCAAGGCAAAGTTGTGTCCAATCTCCCACAATGACCTAATTCTGGACTGGTTCAGTAGAGAAAACTTGTAGGACTTGCCACGTGTCACTGTTTCTTCCTTTGTCTCTGAAATTGATAGCCAAGAAACTAAAGTCCATGTACTTGTGACCACTTTTAACGGCACATAAATCCACTGCCCAGAGAGAGAGTTATTGAACTTTTCCCACAATCACCTCTTTGAGATGAAATTCAGGAGCCTGAAAAAGCACTACCTTCCACCGATCATATATCCAAAAATATTGCGAACCAAGCTCTAAATTTTTTTGAAGAATTTCCTCAGGATTTCATCTTCGCACCATATGAATTTCAGATTCTAAACCTTCGTAGAAAAAAAATTATAGTAAAAATGCCACAATGACCTGTTTAGTAGCTTGAAACAATACCTAACTTCCACAGATGATATCTCCGAAAATATTGCGAACGAAGCTCTGAAATTTTTAGACAATCTGCCTCAGGATTTCAGCTTCGCACCCTAAAAATTTCAGCTTCTGAAACTTCGTAGAAAAAAAGTTATAGCGAAAATTCCACGATGATCTGTTTGGAGCAGTGAAACCCTAGAATCCAAACCTCTGATACCAAATGTTGTGTAACCAGCTCCAAAAATAGAAGAAAAAAGATATCAACGCCTTAGAAATAAGCCACTTCGAGGGGGCAACCTCCAATACATTACATAAATGAACAATTCTTGGATGGATACAAATGAACAGAACCTCCTTCTATATATAGGAGTCCATGGGGCCATTATATAATCCTAGTGGGGCCACAATGTAATCCTAGCCGACCTAACAATAATAATGTAAGGGCACAATAATAACAATATGGGGGTTACAGGGGTACAATAATAAAAATAAGGGGGGCTACACTAACATAATAAGGGGCTACACTATTAATATAGGGACTTAACATTGATACCGCTGATGAGATGCTCGTATACAGTCATTACCTTATCTACATATTTTGTGAGCTTATCTCAGGATTGTAACTTCATCCACATCTGTACCTTATCATTATGGGTGCGGATCCAATCCTTCTTCGGTAGAGTGGCAGGGCCCTGCGGGTATCTCTCAGACCATTCCAATATACTGTCAAGCGCTGTAGAGGCCTCTTTTAATTGGGCAGACTTATTCCTTGTTTTGGCTTGGACCCCTGCCAAGGGAGCAACTGTTTGCCTCAACCTCATAATTTCTTCATAGACTTGTACCATGGTCCTACCCATGATTTCCAGTTCTCCTTGAATGGTGGCTTGCAGTCTACCGTCTTGGGTGAGTGCAAGCTGTATCATTTTATTTTCTGTTTTCGAGGCTTTCTTTCCCTCTTCTGTTTGAGTGGCCCTCTGCTAAGCTATATAGAGCCTGTTTTTCAGTAGTAGGATCTCTTTGCTCATTCTGCTGAACTTTTCTTCTGTGGCAGCTGCGAAAGAGGTTCCAATGGATGCTATCATTATGGGATTTGTCCTGGTGTTTAAGACTATGTACTTTTCAGTGGTCACTGCCAGAGGTTCGGCTAGGTTCCGGGCGAGACATTTTCTCCTCTCCTGCCTGATCTTGTGAGTGTACTGATTGTAAGATAGCCTCGTCAAATCCAATACATCATTCTCTTGTTCTCTTGAGAGACCAAGTTTGGAGAAAGGGAAGTGCCCTCCTATCACGGGAGTTACTGGGGGTATGTCGATAGGTGGCAAATTTGCTCATTTCCCGACCTGTAAGGGTTGTGACCTGTTTCCCTCTACTTTCCTGACAGCCTCTTCCTGCTGTTTATGGGCTTCCTCTTCCTTTCTTCTTTTCTCTGTTTCTTCTCTTTCTTGTTCCTGTTTCAACTTTCCTTTTGCTTCCCTTCCCTGTTGCTCTTCTTCTTGAGCTTTAGCTTCTTCTTCTTTCTTCTTGCGTGTCTCCTCTGCTTGCTTCCTACTTTGTTCCTCTTTCTACTTTTTTTTCCACTGTTCTTCCTCCTGTTTCCTCTTTGTTGTTCTTCTTCCTATTTCCTTTGACTCTCTTCCGCTTCTTGTTGTGCGAGAGAATCTTGGGTCTTCTTAAGCTCTTCTTCCCTTTGTTTCTGCACGATGTTTGACTGTTCTTCAATCTGTTTCTCTCCCTTTTCTTGTGGATTCATAGGAGTTTTATTGCTCGAGACTTTCTTGGGTTTCTTAGGATGAGAAGTAGAAGCTCCTCCCATCAGCGTTTTTCACTTCATGGCATCAGCTCTATCTTGCAGGATCATATCATCTTGAGACAGATCTCCTCGGTTCCAATCTAAGTCAAATTCCTCTTCAGGGGCTGCCTCCATGAGTGCGTTATACCAGTCTCTCACTTCATCCTCCAAGGCAGTCTCTGTGTGTTGATAGGTCCAATTAAACTTAGCTCACTTGCAATGCGCAGGGACGATCCTTTCTAGGTCATAGGACCAGAAATCCAAGCTCATAAAATGGAAACCCCTTATGTGTTCAGCTTCTGCCTCTACTTACTTGAATTATTTGACTATGTAGGCACCAATGGTGAGTGGGAGGGTAGGCCATGGTTTCTTTTTACCCTTACTCAGTGTTTTGGAGAAACCACTTGCATTTGGTAGCATACTTCTTGTAACAACAAGTTATCGGTAACGAATTTGGGCAGTGCATGGGACTGCTTGAAAGATCCAAAAACCCCGATGAATTTGCCATCTCGGATGGGAAACTAGTGCTCTACCTTGATGACAATTTCCATGGATCTTCTAGACATGCAAGGTGGATCCTCCCCGAAGAGATGATGGTACAACGTGGTGATGAAATTTTCTGAGATCACATTGATATCTTGCTTATATTTGGAGTCCCATAAAATATTCAAGTCCTTATGAATCGTGCCTCCAGTCACTACATTCTAGTTATGCAACCAATTATCAAAAAAACATTGCAAGCATACTGCATCTAACAGGTAGGAGGCCATATAGAACTCCAATGCTAACCCTTCTTCTGGTACCTGCGCTGCTGATATGTTCGCCCTCAGAGCTGAGATTAATAAATGGGCCCAGTTGAAGTGAGTGTCATAGGTGGTGACTGCATACATAAGAGGGACCCATGCTTCATTGAAGGTAGTGGCATCCATCCTGCCATACATCCAGCACATCATGGCTGCGATGAGCCTATACACTTTCCTCAGACCCTCGGTCTTGTATTCTTGATCTTTCTTCCCCTTGAACTTTTTGGGGTCTTCCCACCATCTCCTCAAGGTGTCCTGTATCGGTATGTCATGCGTCACTATCCATCGAGCATTGAAGGATTCTTCTTTACTAGGAAGTGAATAGTATACGTCAGCGTCTCCATGGAAAGGTTGGCAAAGGCTACTTCGGTGAAGTATCGTATCACCCAATATTTTGAGTCTATGTTCTAGAGGATGCATTCGATCACTTCCACACATGGGAAGATTGGAGGGTGAGAAGACATGCAGTGCAGTTTGGATCTCTTCACTTGTATGTATACCTGTCAGTCTGTAAGGTCCTCCGGGAATTTATGCTTTGTGAACTCTTGGTACAGGTCATACTGATACATCTTCACATTTTTTTCCAAAAACGTAGGTTGTATCTCCATAGATATGAGTTGATGGTGAAGGCATGTCACTCTCTGGTGGATCAATTTCTGGGCTCTTGTGCCATCTGCGAATTGCTGGGGGCACTGTGTCGCTTGAGGTCGAGGTGATAGAGACGCACTTGATCTCAACTTCAATGTCACCTGGCATATTAAAAGAAAAATCCCATGATAATATGGACGACATGGGGGCAACAAGATAATAGGGAAAATCACCTTTCTTAACCAACTAGTGTCTTGCCAGGTTCGAGATGCTGAGTGATCAACAATATAGGTTGCATCAGAAAGTTCTAGGTCGTTGTGATCTCCGTTGGTTGCAAAGGCTTAAGAGAGTATGGGATGCAATGTGGTGACCTAGTCGCAGGGTCGCATATGCGTGAAAGATAAAACCTTTGCGACTTTGTGACCTAACGACTAGGTCACGAAGTCGCGAGGTCGCATTAGGGATTTTCTGGGCGAAATGGGTCGACATGACCTTCGTTAAACATGGATAAAAAATCAAGGAAAAGGAGGGGAATCAGGGCTGAGGAGGTCATAAGAGGCTTGGAAAAGGATGCATGAGGTAGGAGAGGGTATGATGAGGGACAAAGTCGGTCTAGGCATGATGGGATGGGAAGGAGAGAAGAAGGAGATTCAGAAGGAAAATGGCCTAAGGAGGGGGGGCACTGCTAATAGGAGCCTATGTGTTTAATATCCTAGCTAGGGGAGCAGGGTTAGGTAGGGTCAGTAGTCAAATGTAACAGAAATGCAGGAGGATTCGACAACTTACCTAGAAGAAAAATTCACTCCGATTGGTCTGTTAGATGCTTTCTGAGCTCCATCGTGTAAGTCGAATGTGACCTATGCGACTCTTGTGTATACAAAGGGGTCACATGTGTGAGCCTTAATGGCAGTTGCAAGGTCGCATGGGAGGTAATTTGCATACATTTGCGACCTTGAGACCTAGTGATTTGGGGGGTCACTTCACAAGCTTACGAAACCTTATGGATTAGAATCTTTGAAATATTCATATCCAAACTTGAAAAATGTACCTGATTTTTTGTAAGGATATGAAAAATAGACTTGATCTTTTGATTTTCCACTAGGATATCTTGAATAATAGATGAATGGTGTGGCGCAATCGCTTTTTCATACCATTTGTCAATGTATTATTTGGGCTACATTCTAGATCCTCTGTCCATAAATGGTCAGTAAAAACTAAAAAAAATAAAATAAACTCTAGACTGAAAGCTAGTTCCTATGCACACTTCCCTGGCAATGGTGCAAAAATGTTGGGGAAAAATGATTTCCTGTCATTTAATTTGTCAACCAGGGGGTTTCATAAGCTTGTGAATCATGCGTGCATTGTATGTGCTAAAAATTATCTTTCAGTTTAGATATAACTAAAGAATAACGAAAACCAATTCATCTAATCTATGAAATCAAATAATGAAAATGAAATTCAACTAACCTATGAAATCAAGTAATGAAAAGAAAGAAAACAAATTCAAAAGAAAATATATCACGCAATCACACTTACAGGAATTGAAATTTTAATCTAAGAAAGCATTTCAAAGCATGTGAAGAAAAACAACTAAGGTATGTTCGATCACTCCAACATCAAATATCGAAGTATGATAGAATCACCCTTTTGAGATGATAAGGAACCAATTATAGTTTAGTCTTTAAATATAGGAAAGCAATTCAAAGCAAGCCATAGTTATTTTCCCAACAAGAATTAGTTGTTCTTTTTTATTCACATACACCTTCCATTACTCTTTGTCTACTCCTAACCCACAAATAAAAGCAAGAAGCTCACTTACATGCTTGTTTCCCATTGTCATTTTCTATTTTCATCTTATATTTTCATTTTCCTTCTCCTATCCTTTTCATTTCGCAAATAAACCTTGTTTCAATACAAATGATTGAGTCCATAGTTCTTGGAGTCTAAAAACTTTACAAAAACACCTTGAGGTTTGCATGCCTTAATGGCAAGTATTCTTGTTGACGAACAATGGGAATACATTAATGTCCCTTGTTCATCGGATCTTCTAGGTACTTGACAACAACAAAATTATTCTTACCTAGCAAGATGTGTTTGGGCATCTTGACTCTCATTGTCATCAATTGTAAGAGTTCTCGTGTTTACTAGTGGCATCCATTAATGGCTACTAAGTCAACAATTTCCTGCTATGTTAAACATCATAACATCTATTCACATAGTAGGAATTATGCCAACGAGTTTTGAAGACATGAAGACTATCATTTTTAGCATTTTGAAACAAATGAAGAAGATATGCAACTACAATAGATCAACACCATTCTGCAGCTGCAAAATCAGATGACGACAACATAATCAGATGACAGCGGCAAAATGAGAGGGCAACAAACGAATCAGATAGCAACTGCAGAATCAGATGGCAGCTGCAGAATAAGAGGACAACTACAAAATCAACATCATTTCGCAACAAATTCAACAGTTTTAGTAGAAGCAATAAAGAATCATCTTGACTCTTTTATCCATAACTTGTACAACCACATGAAGAAGATTATGATCAGAATTTTGCAGCCACCACACATGCAACTCATCCATTTCTAAATGGTAAGTTAAGGTATGTCATTTTCTAACTTTTACCATAGAATTCCTTGAAAATATAGAATGATAATTTTTGGAAAAAACACTTCTTTTCCTCATTTCATGAAATTGCCAATACCATCAGTTGGAAGAGGGAGATACATTCATATTCATATTTTGCCACATTCATATCACAATCAAAAGCCCACATACTTTCAAAAGATATTAACTATTACATTATTATTATGAGCATACAATGGCTTTTCAAAAGTACTTGAAAGATAATTGGATGCAAACATAGTCATGGTTTTCACACAAGAACCAACCATGATGCAATCCAATAAAGATATACTTTGCAACAATAGTCAAATTATCATTATGAAAAGTTCAAAGGTCAACATTGAATGCAACAACAAAATATGGTTGAAACACAAGAACCAACCATGTTGCAATTCAAATAAAAGACTTTGCAGAAGTATGAAGTTATCAAATGATATCATGCAAAGTTAAGCCAAAGCTCAAAGGATGAAAAAGAATTAATTTAATAGATTGCATGAGGACATGCAATAGCTTCAGTTGGGGGGTATGTTGGGCCTTGAAATTTTCATTCACTTCCATTACATTTTCACTTACATTTCCATATTATCACCTTCATTCCACCTCCATTTCATTACATTTACCTTACCATTACCACTATTGGGTTACATTTATGTTTTTCCAAACTTTATTAATTCCTAGTATTTTTAAGTGAATTTGTGGTTAAAAATTAGAAAATAATATGCACATAATTATACCTAACAAGTGGAATGAGTTTGTTGCCATGTGTAGGTCAAAAATAAGCTTCCAGAAGACCCTTATGTGGCCTCCTATGGCCAAATTTGAATTTGGATGGAGAAGATCATGGGATCATAATGATATGTGTCTCATTTCCTATTTGTATTGTAACTCTAAGAAGACATGTGCTTTATCACTTCCTATTTGGATTGTAACTCTAGAGATATTGGGAGAGATTCATGGACTCTCATTAATGAGATAACTTCTTATCTTTTGTATAAATAGGGGAAGCTTTCTCCTATCAAATTATGTGTAAAATTGGAGTTATGTTCAAGCTTTGAATACAGAATTAGATTGTGGCACCTTACTCATGAATGTTTCTTCATTTTGACTTGGTTTTGCTTACATATGGGGCATCTCGATTTACCATCTCTCATACTTTTAGATCAGCTGCGTAAAATGTGTGAGATTCACTTGCTTTTATAGTTTAAAGTTTAAGTGCTTTATTAGTATTAGTTTTAGAATGACTGTGTAATATTTGTTTTTTTTTAAACATTTCAATAGGAAAGATTTATCTATTTTCCAATTGGATTAAGTTTGAGGAAATAGAGCTCATAGTTATTGAGTTTCCTTTCATGGTCTACTATTTACTTTCTTAGATCAAACTATCAATTCATTGTATAATTGAATAAAAGATCAAGCCAAGAAGGTGTCTTGTCATACTTCCAAATTGGGTGATTAAATGTTCAACCTATGCAATCATTGAGCTTTACTTTTATGTTATGTTATTTAGTTTCTTTTCATGTTATGTTATTTACTTTCTTAGATCAAACTATCAATTCATTGTATAATTGAAAAAAAAGATCAAGCCAAGAAGGTGACTTGTCATACTTCCAAATTGGGTGACTGAATGTTCAACCTATGCTATCATTGAACTTTAATTTTACATGCTTTTACATTGTTTTATAGATTTAGATCCTCATTCAGTTGTAATATTGGGTGTTCTTAAAGATCATTTCAAGAAGGTGATTTTACCATATTTCTAAATGCTTGAATACCTAACTTATGCAATTATTGAGTTTTCCCTTTGCATGCTTTAATTGCTTTCCTAGACTTAAAGACTAAAGTATAATTGGTTGCTTATCATCTCAAGAGGGTGATTCTATCATACTTCCATACTGGATGTTGAGGTGATTGAACATACCTTAATTATTTTTCTTTACATGCTTTGATTCTTAGATTAAAATTTCAATTCCTGCAAGTGTAATTGCATGCTATATTTTCCTTTGAATTTGTTTTCTTTCTTTTCATTACTCGATTTCATAGGTTAGTTGAATTTAATTTTCATTATTTGATTTCATAGATTAGATGAATTGGTTTTCGTTATTCTGTAGTTAGATTGATCTAAACTGAAAGATAATTTCTAGCACATACAATGCACGCATGCTTCACAAATTTACGAAACCCCTGGGTTGACAAATTAAATGACATACAACTATTTTGCCCCAACAGGTTCCTATAGAGAAACGACTCAATCAAGCGGAAACAATGAAGCAATAACCCGTTGTAACCTCAGTTAAATCCCCCTGGTCTTTACATATTTTCACCGATGGGAGGAGTCCCAATATTAGATAAATCACTAAGAGAAATATATCGATGGTGTGTAGGTAGTGAATTCAAGGGCTTATTTAAAAGGAGAGACTATAATGATGAGGGTTGGTTGCTTTAGAAGCAAGATGAATGGCTCTCTAAGAAGGGATAGAAGGAAACCTATACCTAGTGTTGATGACTATTTCTTAATGTGAAGAACCCTAAACAAAAGAATAATGGAAGAATAGGGTTTCTAAACTATTCTTGAGAAATTGGAGTGACAAGGTTGCGAGACCATAAATAAGCCATAGTGGAAGCTCAAGGGTTTGGAATGAAACTTCAAGAAAAGGATCTTGACCAAGTGAGGGGGAAGAAAAATGATTAAGAGATTGGCTTCGACTAATTATGCTTGATAAAACCACTAACCATACGAAACCTAGGGAGAATGTTTTACGAGCTAGGGCTTAGCAAACTTGAGATTCCATCATTGGAAGATCTTCAAAATTGGAGGACCTCCCAAGGACACACAAGCGCAACTCTAAAACGAAATTCAAAAAGTTTGTATGGTTACAATCAATTTTGCATGATGCCTTGGGAAGCCTACTAGGGTTGAGGCTTGGAAAAGAGGAAAAGAGGCGAGAAAAGTCTTCATTTTGGTGATCGCCTAGGACTAGACCAGTCCCTAGCATATTGGGAGAATGGATTAAGTAAGATTCAATGTTTAGAGATCCTTATACCTAATCAAGGAGTTCCCTAGCAACTTAGCATGGTCGTAGAGACAACAACTAGGTTACTAGGAAAGTTTATACTTCTTTAATGTTGAAATTAATGACTTATCAAGGAACTTATGAATGATCATATATCCCTAGGACATTCACTCACTATAATTTGCATCAAACATATGAAACAACCCTCACAAAGACAAGATAAAAAAATTCACACTTCATTAAGGCAACTAAACCAGCTTCACGAGCAAAAATTTTCCATACATTATATAAGTGCAAGACATGAGAAATTAATTGCTGGGTAATTTAATTGTCAGTTAAATTAATTTTCATTAAATTGTCAAACTTGGGGTTCGTGAATTTGCGAAGTATACTTGCACAATATATGCTAGGAATCAACATGTGTGTCTTCAATTGCCAGAACTCTGAAATAAATCTTGATTTATTAGAACACTGTTGCAAGTTGTTGAAATCACATAGTCTTCATTCATATTTGGATCGTGGCATAATTATTTTCTATGTGAATAAATTTTATTGATGTCAGACATAAAAGGAAATTGTTGAATTACCGACCATTAATGAATGTCATTAACCAACACGATACTACTCACCATTAATGTCAATGAGAGTCAATATTACCAATTACATCTTACTAGGTATAGATAAATGAGTTGAAGTCGAGTCACCTAGAAGATCCAAAAAATATGAGACATAGATGTATTCCCATTGTTCGTTGGAGAGAGAACTTTCCATCAAGGTTGTTGGGCCTTCAATTTTTCATAATTTTGTTGATGAAACCATCAATTTCCACATCATTCCATTCATCCATTGTTATAATTTTTAACCATATTTCTTCATAAACACACCAAATTCCCGCATACATGTTTACATGGTTTATTATTATTATTTCTATTATTTTTAATGAATTAAAGAGAAATATGCATGGTTTTACTAATGATAGTTTGACAGTTCAAGTTTCTACAGTTTCCGCAGCTGTCTCCATGGTTGAGGTATTAGCACCACTCTAGAATGAAATACAACACATGGACATTGTTTCTAGAAGCTCCAATATGATTGTTGTTGGTCAAATTCCACTCAGATTGCACATGTGGACCTCTAGGCAAATATCAAGGGAAAATCGCAACAGTTTTAACCAATCAACTTCAAACACATTTTTTGAGCAAGAATCTCGCAAAATAAAAACATGGGTTTTTTTCAGCACGGGCCCAATTAAATTCTCTACAAGCATTTTTCCCGAATTTGTTACATTTTCAGGTTCTTTGAACCCTTATTCTGCAGTTGCGTGAGCAAACATTGCACCCATGTGTCAATAAACGCCCAGTCAAGCAAACATAGGTTGGAATGGACTGTGATTCATCAAATTTGTTGCAACTAGGTGTCTATTTAGCTTTGATCTTTAGCCATATGAATCTCCATGAAGTTACATTGTAACCCCTATATAAACACTCCATTCAAACAAAGAGGAGAGGTTAATTTTCTGAAGCATACTGTGAAGTTTTAAAACTTTGTTTTTCATTCCATTTTAATGAAGAAGTACCTTGAAGATTTGATGCACAACTAACTATTGGAGTAAACATTTGACCCCCTGTTTGTGGAGGGCCTATGTAAACATTGAAGGTTTTGCATTTTATGTTTTTAATGTAGTTGCTTTCATATTCTTATTTTATTATTTGATGTAATTAAATTCATGTTTTTATTTTGTTATTTGCTATAGAGGTTTCTAGAATTCCAATGTCATTTGCTGTAGTTCCTTCCAGAATTTTGTTTTGTTATTTGATGTAGATGCTTTCATAAGTCTTATTTTATCATTTGATGTATATTCATCAATCTTTCCTTTCAAATTGTCAAATTGCAAAGGATTCATTGTTTTACTTCTAGAGCAGCAGTGATTTATTTTAGAGTATTTTTACAAGTTCATGAGTAGTTTATTTCAAGAGCATGAGTGATTTCTTTTCAAAACAGTAGTGATTGAGTGATTTCCTTTCAGCATATGAGTGCATTCTTTTCAGTTCATGAGTGATTTCTTTTCAAGAGCTATAGTGATTTCTTTACAAGTTTCATTTCAAAACATAAACGAGAAGATGTATAGTTTCCTTCCCTAGAATTTGATTTTTTCTTTATATACAAGATTGTTAGAACAATAGATTAAGTAATTTTGTTCCTAGAGACTAAAAATAGATTGGTTAAATCTCCTAGTAAGATAGTGAAAGTCTATTTTAGTTTTATTTTGCAGATTTGATTTTAGGAACTTAGTTGTGATTTGAATTTATCAATTTCATTAAGAACATAAAAATTAAAGCATCCTTAGAAGTAATCTCTACAAACTTAATCATCATATAAATAATCTGAATTATAAAAGGGCTTCTAGCATATATTTTGCACTTGCACTTCACAAGTTTACCAACTCCGGTCGATAATTTATGTAATCGATTTAAGACAATTAAATTGACTAAATAAAGGTATGCAAGCCTCAAGGTACTAAAAAAACTCTAGTCTCAAACTCAAATAATGTGTTGAAGTTGATGGGTCAAGGCTTGCTAGGAGGGCATTAATGAATCCCCCATCATCTAACATGAACATAAAGTAATGATGTAAATGAATATATATGAAAGGTTTGAATTATGAAGCACATTTTATTTTGCAAAAGGAAAATGAGAATAAGGTAACTCAACATTGCAAGTGAGTTGAATGACTTTATTGATGAGGTAGGGATGAAATGTAAGTGGAGGAGGAAAGTGTAAAAAATACAAAGGGAAAATGGTTTTGTAGTCATGAACTGATAGTAGGAAGATCAAAATTCATGGATGGACTATGATAAATGTTCTTCAAACATGGACTTGACTTCTTAAAAATTTCATTTAGACATGATCTTCTGAAAGAATTTGGTTCTTAAAAACCACTTGTGCATAAATTGATCTTCTTTGATATTCCTGGAACCTGCAAAAACTTAACACTTATCTGCAATAAAACGTAAGATTCTTGAAATGAGAGAAGTGATCAGTCTCTCTTCATACGATATATATGCAACAAATTCATAAATAGTGCTAATATGACAAATTCAAGGAAGATAAATAAAAATGAAATGCACTTTTACCTGTCGGGAAGCGGTGCACCTTGGCCTACTCGTGAGTGTTTTGTCAATAAATTCTTTGTTTGATGTCAGATTTAAGCGATTCAAATACTAGGTTAATTTTTTTTTTATATTAGAAACACATTTGAATGAATTACCGATTTTTCGAAGTCAAATTTCTGCAAATTTTAAAAAAAATGATCAATTATTTTATTGTCTCAAATGCTAATGAAAACTATCTCATTGTGTAAATATCATCGAGATCTTTCTAGTGACGCTTGAATCACCTAAAACAAACGTTATATAATAAAGTTATGGTCATTTGAAGTTTTAGCAAAAAAATGAAAATATGATGAATAGGTGCCACATGGCAGCTCCAGAAGGTTCCATGTTGCAGTACAGATGCTAATTTGGAGACTTATTTGATAGATTGAAGTGGCAAAGTGACATGGACTACTGACATAGCGAGGTGACATTATTATTGAGTAAACTGTTGTTGTACTACCACGTGAACCAATCCTATATCACCAAATGGCAATGTCAAAATGTAGAATAGTAAACAAATTTTAAACTTAAATTTTTGAACTTGAGACATCCTCATCACAATTCTACATCCTTTTCACTACAACATCAAATACACTTGTTATATCAATTAAACCACCTTTATTCTTATATTCAAAAAATGAAAAATTAGATTAAAAAAACAAGAGACACATTGTTTCATGTTTTCACATCCACATTCATTCAATCCCTCAGTTTTGTTTCATGTTTTCACATCCACATTCGTTCAATCCCTCAGTTTATTTTCCTCATTTCGTTTTATCTTGAGTTTATTGTTTCATGCCTTTTGAGTTTTATTGTTGAGTGCGTTGTTTTATTATGGGTGTGGGTATTTTTATCTATTTTATTCAATTTGGTTTGGAGTCTGGTGGGTTCGTTTTAATTAATGAGCTTTGTATTATTGTTTGTTTTATTTATTTTATTAATGGATTGTGTTATTTTATATTATTATATTTGTGGCTGGCATGAAATAATACATTTAATTTTTTATTTTGATTTTGTATTGATTTATTTTTATCAAAAAATTATGTTGTTTATGTATAGTTTAATATTGAATTTTTTTGGTTATTTATTATTATTATTTAAGTATATTTATTTGTAATATGATTGGTTAAGTTCGTATTATTGGTTTTTTTAGTATATATATTATATATATATATATATATATATATATTTTTTATTAGTTACTAATTTTTTGTTTTACCTTTAATCAAAAATTTATGTTGTTTATCCAAATTTAACATTGATTTTTTTATTATTATTTATTATTATTATTTTTTAAATATGTTTATTTATAATATAATTGATTGAGGTCTTATTATGGATTGTTTAGCAACTTCTATTTCTATTAGTTGCTAATTTTTTGTTTTTAGTTTATTTCATTTTTATTTTTTCATTTTTCTAATATTTCTATTTTCACGACTTTTAGTGTTTTTCTCCATATTTTCAATTTAAAATGGCTAGTTATCCTACTAAAAACATATTTTAATAAATTTAATATATGTGTGTGTGTGTGTGTTAATATAAACAATTTTAATTTTTAGTGATGACATTTAACAATATAATATTTTATTAGTTGTTTTTATTTTTGTGATAAATTTATTTATTTTTTCTTTAATGAATGCAAGATTTTATATTAATAATAATAAAGTTTTATATAGGTAAACCTTTGTCTTTATGTCTTAATATTTTTTAGTTTAATTAAGCTATATTTTAAGCTAAGCAACACGTACTAGCTATTATGTAGCCCTTGTTTTGTTTTATATGTTTTTATTTTTTATTTATTTTTAATTGTTTTATGTTTTATTTTTAATTGTTATTTATTTATTTATTTATTTTTGTTTTGTTTTGTTTTTGTTTTTGGTGTTTTAATATGTTTTATTAAATATTTAAATAATTTTGTTTTAATATATTTTTTTATTATTAAAAATAAATATCTTATTCTATAATTTTTTGAAAAAAAAAAATTCTAATGAGGCCTTTTTTTTTAACAAAGAAAAAAAAAATATTTTAGCAGAATTTGAGACAATAACGTTTTTTTAGAGTGAACAATAAATTTAAATCTCCTAGTCATTTCTCCACAGATATGAATTTTATAGTGAAATTTCAAAGCTAACTTATCCAAATTTCCTTTGTGATCTTGTAGGTCACAACAAGGCGCAAGAAGGGGGCATACTCAAGATTATCATGTTTCTTTATTCATTTGAAATTTGAAAAATAAAGTAAGAAGAATTGATCTTTCAAACCTCAATTTTTGCTCTCGAAACTCTATATGTTCTCCTTCACAAACATCCCTTTCTTGTAAATTTTCCTGCCAATGGTTAGTGAATGAGGTGGCTCTTACTGCACCACCAAAAATGAAAAAAAAAGTCATGAAAATAAATGAAATCAAACTTAAAACTTGAAAAAAAAACTCAAATTCATCACTAGGCTTGGTTATTTCCCTATTCTATCCTACTCTATTTTGAAAAAAAAAAATCGAGTGTAGGAGGGCGGAAACATGAAGCTGGGTTACACTTTTGTGAGAATCGGGGGCTGAAATCTTTTTTCGGCAATAGTTTGGTCAAACATTTTCTAAAGTTCAGCCGAACTCGTGATTCCGTTTAGATTGACGGCACACTGACGGCGTGGGCAAACAAAATTTTTGCCGGAGATTGGAAAACCGGCAACAAAAGTTCGACCAAACTTTGGAAAAAAGTCATAGTTCGGCCGAACTTTTACTTTTAAAATAGTTCAGCCGAACTAATTCCTATAAAATAATCGCCCGCAAAGCTATTCTGGTTACCGGTTTCATTATTCCCTGTTACTGTTCGCGCGTTTTCGTTGTTGCTCCTGCACGTCCCCGCTGCTGTTCGCGCGTTTTCGCTGTTGCTGCCTGCTTTCATCATGTATGAGTTCTGCCTGCTTGCCTGAGGTTGTATTTATTATACTAGTTACCACTGTTATGATTAGAACAGAATGCCATCACTAATAACTAAGAAGGGTTACAAATGTGTTACATATGGCTTATATGACCATAACAAAGCACCTATGAAAGCTGATATCAGTACTCTTAGAACTCTTATCCTTACTGATGTCTCTTTTCACTATTAGCTTAGAACTGATACCGTTAGTATCCCTAATTAAGCTTATCTTGGAATCGAGTGTTATAACATTTTTTTTCAGCATGAAAAATACATCTGGTGTATATAGTGTACCAGGGCACATATCAGTCCTCATAAAAACATTCTGTAAGACATATTTAAAAAGTAGTTTACAGACTTTGTCCAAAAACAAACTGTCATTCTATCCTGTTCAAAAATAACACTACAGTCAATACATATCTTAAGTTTCCTGTATCAAAAATAATTCGGATTACATAATTCACGAACAGTCAATAGATCACAGATAAGTGTTCCTCCCAGAAACTTAGGTTCTACAGTTGCTTTGTCGATACCCGTTAGCAATTTATCCATGATGCAGCTTCAGTATCATGTTAATAGACAATAGAGATTTAGTTGAACTTCACCTTCCCTTTGGCGCCAGGTCCACTTGAGTTGAAAAACTCATAATCCATTACACCAAATCTGCCATTTAAGCCCCTTTTTGATAGTCTATCAGCTTCCAGGTTGTATTGAACCTACATGGGTCAGTTATACAAATCACTTAGCTTACTCGTATAGTATATGTAATCATGTATGCATAATCACTTACATTAGACTAGTACGAGCTTACTATACACGTCTTGCTTCGTATCACTGATTATAAGAAAACAACTTCATCATAGAGCCAAAGATCACATGGTAATCATAGTAACATAATACGACTTAATACAGGTATACAACTTACGGTATTTATTAGTTATGATATGCAATTGGAACATACGCTTGTTCATAGCTAATAGATAAGGTGTCACTTACTCTACAGGTTATGATCATACCACTGTATTGGCCAAATCAATGACACACATAATACTAGTCTGAACAAGTAGTAGTGATTATTAGTCATATACATGGATTCAAATCTATGGATTAACTAGTTTCACCTCTTACATTACCCTTACTTCTTGTGACGTATTTATTACAAGCATTTTTATTATTATAAGTAAGCAGCTGTTATCCTTTTCATTATTACGGAAATACTTGTGATAAACACTTAGCACACTAGTAATAGGGATCTATCATATACGTGTAACTCTTAGTTAAAGGTTAAAGGTAAGTCATTCCACTCAATGGGATTAGTACTTATAACAATCCTTACATGCAGTCCAAGTAATAAGTAATCTGCAGTTTACATAGTCTACTAGTCTAAACGTATGTTTCCTAATCATCATGTTTGGTTTCTACTTAGAGTATGATGTTAGTTAAACTAATGGCAATCAAAGTTCCATGAAGAACATTAATCCTTGTACAAGTGAGCTTATGACATGTACCAAAGTAAGCAGTAATACTAAGCTTATAGGGTAGTTATGGTTCCATTACCATTACCTTTATACGAATATGTTATACGTTTCTACAAGGGATACTGAATACAAGATAAGCTAGGATAGATCACTAGTCAATGGTACTCATTCATCTTTATCGAAACCAATCATAGTATTCATGTTACTTACTCTTAATGGGCTTGATAGGGCATTACATAGAACCCATGTTTATACGTATTATGTATATAAATAATTAGGCTAATGCTTAACCCTTTGATAAGCTTACATATCTACTAGCTTAGTTTATGCAACTATACCAATGCTTTTATTCGATTAGTGGATAGAGCAATTCCCATAAGATAGATGATGAAGTAACATAAGCAAGGATGAAAGCTTATATAAGATACAAGCTCTTACATAACACATGGTCTCACATGAAGAGTTCAGAGTGATGTGTCCAAGTCATTAACCATCGTAATGGGGTTAAGTATAGATAGCAAGTGTAATCATAAAGGTTACATCACCATGTTCTACTCATTCTTATATCACTGATAGATATAAGCGTAATCATAGTATTAGATACACCAAGCTAATGGTATACTCATATCTACTGTTCTATTACCATTGAATGTATAGAGCTTTGATATGCTTGTTATTACTTACGATTTCATGAAGCTAACTAATCATGAGAAGCTTGTAATGTTCGTATATCTAATGATAAGGCAAGGGTTTCACATACGATAAGCACTATGATTCCCGTTACTTCACCTTTCTCAAGCTCATATGGGATTGTAAGTTACGTATAAGTTCCAAGTTATCGTATTGATTAAAGCTAAGGTAATGATGCAACTATGATATCACTCATACCAGCTTGTTGTGTTTTCCATATCTCTACTTAATGGCATTGGTTCTCATGGTAACCTTATATGTCACAATGGTAATCAAAGTAAGCTCACTCGGCATGACCTATGACAGTTTCAAGCTATAACCACTTATAAGCTATTAGGTCAAATACGTAAGCATTTATATCCATAATAGAACAATATTTATATTGTAATGAATCTAAGTATATGAGTAACATATGAGCTATATGCCCTTCCATATGTGTGCCCTATGCATTTCCCTCTATTCCATGTCCATATCATACGTGAAATACATGACCCAATATGAGAAAGTAGGCAATCAATGAAGCTAAGTAGTACTGTAATCACCTAATCAATCATAACCTATAACCTTATGCTTACACCTTGTTAGCTCTATATCATAGGTCATATTAGATATAGCTATACTGTGAAGTGTTCCAATAACTCATACCACTAATAGCTTATACTTCTTGATTATGGGAATACTAGTAATAAAGCTTACCTTGTTATGGCTTATATACACTATTCCAGTTATATCTAGTAATCAATAGAGCTCGTAATATAAGGATGCTTACTTATACATGAGCTCTCTACAATGGCTTTAACACAGTGATTCGTAGGATGGATAGAACCAATACCATTGACTGCTACTAATGTGATATCAACTACACCGGTCCATGTGTTCTACATAATGAGTATTAATAAGCTTACCAAGTGCTTATCTCACTAGAGTAATGGTTGTAATTGATTATGTATTAGTATGCATGTATTTACAACACATATTGAATAGGTAACATACCAGTATTGAATCACAAGCTATCTTAGTAATATGAGCTTATTAAGATATGGTAATTGTACTCATTAGGTACAAGTAATCATTATTCATTACTACTTACTAGCCATTTTACTATCCTAATCAAACGAATAGGGTATAGTGTCACACATATCACATAAGTACAAGCTTGGTACTCATTAAGCTACATACTCATCTAAATAATGGTAAGAAAACCATGCTTTGGAATAGAGTCATTACATTAAACCAATCACGTTATATGTGTAATCTATATAAGGTATGTGATAGTAAGCTTATGGTGATAAAGCCTATTCTATAAACATAGGTAATCACTTACATAAGGATAAACAAGAGCTATAATACTTATAGTAATAACACGAGCTTTACACTTATACTGTAATCTCTCTAAGCTCTTATCTCATTACATAGGTGTGACGTATTCTCCCTAATAATCATATTGTATATATATGCAACCATATATATTACTCTGCTTCATAGTATAGTAAGTAATCACTACTTATGGAGATGCTTATATAACAGACTCTTCAATTACCTATGTTTCCAGCTTATTAATAATATAAAACACTATCCCTTATAGAGATCTATCAACCTAATGAACACACTACTTCATACGTACTTAACACTGATAGTTGAGTCCATATCATGTTGCTTACTCTATCTATTTCCTTTGAGGGTTACCATCTATCGATTCCCCTTGTATAAAAGGGTGTCAACTACAGCTAACAGAAAAACAAAAACCCACCATGTAAATTCTTATGATATCTCACAAAAACACTGTGAATGGTGCAATAATAGAAAATTAGTGACAAACAACTCACATATGTCCCTTTTACAACACCATAGACAGCCAAAAGAAATGGAAATAACCTAGAGAAATAAGCCCAAAACCACCATAGACATGCACAATACACATAAGTGTAGTGCCCACTAACAAAGCGGGCCATATCCATCACATAAAAAATATAGATGTGACCAACCTATGACTCCATATTTTGTAGACCAAAAGGATGACAAGTACCCTGCATAAAACAAAACTAGAATTCCAGGAAATCACCATACTACACCCTAAAAAATACAGCCCAAAAAATACCATTTCAAAACAGAGAAAATCTGTTATCCCTGCCCCTGAAGAGCCCAAAAAATGACAGTAGAAGGATCTACGGAACAATTCATACAAAAAGGGACAACAAACTTTTTACTGTCAAAGTAACAACACATATTAAACCTGAAATCTGAAAACACAGCCTCCCTGAACCCCACTGTACTTAAATGATGGGGACTGAACCTTCAGCCTGAAGACCCTGCATGTTATATAGCTGGTAATTAATCTTTCCAAAAACAGCCTTCAGCCCCTGCTTTGATAATTCATCTGCAACAATATTCTTTTCATGATATATATGTTGATAAGTAATACCTGCAAAAATAGTTTTTAAAGTCTCAACTCTGCAAAGCCAATGTGAAACCTCCTTATTTCAACCTCCTTATTTGCACATTCATATTCAACAATTTTTTCTGAACAAATGACACCAATTATGTCGTGAATAATTCCGTCAAATTTAATGTATGCATTACAGTATGTTCTGAAGACTCCAATGTAATGGATGCATTGTATGTATTTTTTGCTTATATATTTTTATGTTGTTTGTCATAGTAATGTCATATAGTGTATGAAGTTTTAAATTATTTTTATTATGTGTTGTATGTGATTTTGATTGAAAATGTTTCTATTTTATTTATTAATTAAAAAAAATTATTAGAAAAATTATTGCTTTAAGCCTTAGAATTTACAATCAAAATTAGAAAATGTATTTTTATCTAAACTATTTATGAAAAGTTTAATATTGTTTGATCTTCTCTACCATGTCCTTTTTACATATATCTAGAATAATATTATTTGTACAGTTTCTATTTTTTTGTAACATTTTACTACCATAATCAAAATCTATAGAAATAATAATCTAACATTATAATATCTTGAAATGGAGCTAGCCAACTCAAATATAGTATTGCAAATCCCTGGCTAAGTTAGATGAGGAGGTTATGTATTACATATGGTCTTGAATGAGCATATGGACTCTTTAGATATATATCTAAAGACTCCAAAAGCTCATTCAAGACCATATGTAATACATAGCCTCCTCATCTAATATATAAAACTTTAATCCATGTGCTTAACCTTAACATTGACACAAATGGAATTTACAATTTTACTCACTGCTTTATGATAGAAAAATATGTGGATGAATATTGCCCACATATCCAAAGTCAAAAGGGCAAGATTAAAAAGGGATGCGCTCCGGTCATCTATAAAAGATAAATTAAAGAAGCATGACATATTAGTAATGCAAATTAGATATGCGTACCAATCATGTTCATATAACACAACAAATAGATGATTCAATACAAATGTCACATAGAAGTCATATTTATCTCATGGGCCTTCAACTTAAATTACATATCTAGCATTACATTAACCTATAGGAGATAAATCAAAGAAGCATTTGAATGTAAATTAAACATGTGTAATAATTACGTCCTTTAGTTTAATAAATAGATAATAATTTGCAAATGCCATATCTAAGCTATATTTCATCTAAGTAGCTTTCAATTTAAACTTATATCTAATGTTAAATTATATAAAAGAATAACAGTAATCCAAACTTGAAAAAAATATTTAGAACTTTAGTATAAAATGTGACATATAATTTTCCCGTGTGGAAAAACATAGTTATCGAGAGTTCAAAACTCATTCATTTGAACAGAAAGTGGGTATACAAATGAGAAAGTAGATTTTTTCTAGAAATGAGGAAGTGAAGGTGATAGAGAGCCTCACAAAATTGCAAATTCATACCTTAACAAAATTGTTAGATCCTTTTAAAGAAAACATGTCATATAATCAACTTTCATCGAAATATATGATAAACTCAACCCAATTTTATGAAAAATAGTATACCATTTTTTACATAATTTCACATAATACAATTAGATAAATTTTACTTAAGTATTGTTATAAAGATTTAACTACCCATCGAGAGATGGCCAAGTGATTGAGACAGGGCATCATCACAATAAAAAACCAAGTACAAATTGTAGTAATCCTAGAATCAAGCTTTACATAAGGTAAAATTGGGGAACTCATGACTTGTACTATAGATAAAAAACATTTACCCTTACCAAAAAATATATGATAAAAATTGATAAACTACATAAGCTTAAGATTAAGGGGATATAATCCTTCTTGCCTTCCATATAGATAATGAAAATGATTGTTCCAAGTCTCATGTTGCTTCTCATGTTATTTTATAAACCTTGATTGGAAAGAAAAATAGGAGGGCAGAAATGTAAGAAATATAAACATAATGAAACACAACGTAAGAAATAGAGAACATAATGAAACACACACATACATATCTCTAGACAATCAACACAATTATTTTCCTAGGAAATCCTTATATGGGAGACAAGAAACCCTAAAAAGTAATGATGCTCTAGACTCCTTTTTCCCTAGGAAATCCTTATGGGAGAAAAACAACACTGAAATGTAAACATGCTCTACTCTCTCTTTTCTGGTATGGAAAATATGTGAGTACAAAGAAAGAGGTAATCTCTCTAGAGTTAGCTAAGACTTTTAGCGTGTAAGGTTGCTATAAAAACTTAACTTCATAATTTTTTCTCTCTAACTTCACACTCCTAGTTGTATTTTCAACTATGGAACAAAATACAATAACACAAAATGGAACTCTTATTCCTCCTAGTGGCCAAGTATTTAACATAGCGTGATAGCCAACTAGGTGTAATATTTGACTCTGTCAACCATTAACGAGGTTTGTGATTTTAGACCATTTAGAGTCTTGTTAAAAGTTCCACATGTAGCTAGCTTGCCATGCATGAGTAATGGGGCTAAAATTTCATTCTCTCGTACCATGGTGGTCAACATGATAGGTCAACTTACTAAAGGCATAAATTTTGAATGAACTTCATTTGATGTTTTTCTTGCACCATTGGATATGTCTTTAAGTGTAGAATAATGGTCAAGATTTCGGCAAAAGGGATAATCGTTTGACCCCCAGAAATGTCATTTAATACCTCAAAATGAGTCCAAAAGGTTTTAGACCCCAATTCTCCACCCACCATTAAAATGACCCTACAAGTTGATTCTTTCAGTTTTTTCACTCTATAAGCATCAAAATATATGACTAATAATATAATTATCCAATCTAGATCATTATTTAATAATTTGTTAAAATTATGAGTAAGATATACATCATGGAATTTAAATAAATAGCGTTAATTCATTTAACACCCTTGTACATTCCTTGTTGATACTTTGAAAGTAATACGTTTTGAAAAATAATTTGTTTATGGATTCTATTTTCCACATTCTCTCAACCATATCAAAAACCTTCTTATAATATTTTAAACCTAAGGTCTTTCCCATACCAAAGTATGTTCTTTTAAAACATGTTTTCTTGGTGATATGGGTGATTTAGAAATGATTGGGAGAGCGGAATTCCTCATTTAATATGTACAATATGTTTGGTTCATGCCACTAAGCCAAGAATTTTAAATTCAACTGAATTTTAATATAACCAACTAAATCCTGCAAAAAAGGAATAAAAAAATTTATGTTAGGGTTGTGGATTCAGGCATTGAAACAACACACCATGATATTTCAAATTTAAAAATAATGGTTTGAGTCCTAGGTAGCTCAGAATCCTATTTGTTTTCAAAATAAGGATGCACTCCCATTTGATTCTCATGATTAGGTTGTAATCATGAGGCTCTCGCTCAAGATTGGACCTTCCCAAAATCTTGTGACGTCTTGTCACAAACAAAACCATCAAACTGAAAACACATCATGCAAGAAACATAGCTCGCTGACATATCATTTTTCTCCTTCAAAGAAAAAAAATTCGCATCATGTGAATATCTCCATGTACTCTTACATATTGGTGTACAAAACCATCAACCAAACACAAGTCGACAAAACATGCCTCTTCAAACAACTGACTCTCAAGTCAAATAATAGAGCTCATGTACAAATTTCCATATTTGTTGCATTTAAGTGTGTCAACATAACTCTACTTTCAACATCTTGCTTTATGCAACACTCACCATACTTTGAATTTGAAAAGAAATTCATGAAACATCAAAATACACGCAAGGCCTTAATTGGATAAGAAATCTAACCATCTGTTAGCAAACCATTTCAATGGCGCTTCTTTTAGCTGCACTTCATCATGTGAATCATCTTGACCCTCATCGATTATGGAATCCTCTTTTCCATTCTTGTCGTTATCTCTTTCCACCTTCTTCAAATGTTGTGGATGACTTGTTGGATACAAAGTCCAACACTTGTCCACAAGGTGACCTTTCTTATGGCAATGCGTAATAAACAATTGCATCTTATTTTCAACATCATTTTCCTTGTCCAATGGGCCTTTGACTTTTTGTCTCATTTATTTAGAAAGTTTCAATGTGCATGGATATCTTCTTCCAACATCTATAAACATTATGATTATTCAAACCAAAAAAGGAACATGTGCAAGTTCTTTTATATATCTTATGTGAATATTTACCATGTTTATCATAATCAAAAGCAATTTGATTAAAGGAAAATTTATACCTTGAACATTCACCATTGTCGCCTTCTTGAGGAGGTGAATTTGATGAGGTAGTGGCTCTCCTCTAAATAATAGCAATGAATTCAATGACTAGATAGAGCTTTCAACATCCTCTTCTTTTACATTCTCATTAGATGCATGTTTATTAACATCTTCTTGCAAAGTGGGTGTCAAACTTTTCCATTCATCATGAACACAAACTTCACAAGCTTGAGGTAATGAACACGAAATAAAATTCCTTCTTGGAACAGATTCATGTGCCTCCTTGGCTTTGGAGCATTCTCCATCATGTTTTTCACAACCAAGACCCAAATAATTAGGCCCTTCCTCAACAACATTTGGCTCAACTATGCCTTGTACTCAACTATGCCTTGTACATGTTTGCCTTTAACCCTTTACTTTCATAGCACTCTTTCATAAAAAATTTGGACCTTATTCCTCTAGTGTGTCTCTCAAAAGCACGTACATATTCATTTTGAGAGGAAATTGAAGACATAAACCAATAGCTAATTCTTCTAACTAACCTTGACTAAAATGAGCTAAATTGTACTTTGATACCAACTTGATTTGAATATGGACAAACTAGTTTTATTGGGCTATCTCCCTCATTAGTTAAATAAAAATGTGTTTAGGATCGTCTAAAGTGAGCCAATTGGGAAGGGGTTTGTGTCAAGATTTAAGTGTATTTTGTGAGAAATTTATGAGTTAATTAGCTTTTAAAAACTCATGTGTATAACAAATAAAATGTAAAATTTTTATTTAGGAAATTATTTTCCCTCAATCCAGATTCCGATCATTGGACATGTAAGAGGAAGAAAGAGGGAATTCACTTTTCAAATTCTAGACCTTGTCTAAACCAAAATAAACTAGAGGTTTGGTTTTCAATTACATTCACTTATTTGGAAAAGTTCTAGCTACCAAAAGTCCATATGCCAATCTACCTCCCAAGAAATCCATTTATTTTACCACTGGTTAGTTTTTTGTCTTCCTATATTCTTTATCAACCTCTTCTAGTGATTCTTGAAAGGTGGATACTTAAATCCTTCCTAAAAATTTGAGCTCTAAAATGAGAAGACATACAAGGTCATTTTAAGTCATTCTTCTATCTAATTATAAAAACGAAGTGAATATTTCTACATATTGATTTCTGTCCCATAAACTGTACAATATATGTGGAGTTGCCTCGCCCTAAGCAAGATGTTTAACAAACATAATAATAGAGAAACAATTAGTGACGTCACCAAAAGATGTAGCCTCTTCAAGGTATCATATCCTCTCATCAAGGTCAAGAATCTATTCACCAAAAATGTCTTATGGAAATGATGGTTTAAGAAACAAAACTAGACAAAAACCTTCAGTGAGAACAACAAAATCTAAAACCTCTTCAAGGTCTTCAATCTGCTCGTAAAGTTAAATTGTGTCTTGATCAAGTCCAACAACAAAGAAACATTCAGTGAAAACACCAAAATCTACAACTTCTTCAACATCTTCTAAACCATCTTCAAAGTCAATATTGTGTGCATCAAATTCCTCAGCAAGGTCATCAATGGAGTCATCAAAACTACTATTTCAAATTCAATGCCAAAAATAAGTTGAAAGAATTCAATTTCTCCTCCAAAACCTTCTTCTCTAAGAAAATCTAGCATGATGTCGTCGAGAAATTCAGTAATTCCACGAGGAAATTCTATCAAAGTTAAAACAAATCCTTTTCATCCATATTTAATGCCTACTTTTTTAGGTGGAACACCTCCAAATTTAAGGACTACAATGACATAAAATATGTAACTTTACCTAATAGGTGTAGACCTAGAACCCCCAACTTTGCGTGACATGTACAATTGAAGATCTTATTTGGTAAGGAGTGTGAGAAGAGAGTCATGGTCACTGAGTTGAGCAAGAGAAATAGTTTGGTATGACAACCTTACTTGTGATAGGTCTAGCTAGCAGACTACCAAATTACATGGTAATGGCATTCAAAATGTGAAAATTCCCATTTCACTTGGAAATAAGATGGTAGAAAAAGGTATAGATGAAAGGAGATATCCATCTATGGTAAAGAAATCAAATAGTTCTATCAATTCCACCTTGCAACTCTAAGATACATTGAATTAAATTTCATCTCAAGACAGGGCTTTGAGAGGACACTCTCAAAGCCAACCTTCGTTATGGCTTTGAAACACATGGTAAGTATCAAGACTAGCAACCTTATTTGCATAATTTTTTCTAGCATGGACCTTAATGTCATAGCCTTCTTTTGCCTAAAATGAATGCAAATTTCCTTGCAATTTGGCTTGCAACATTCATAATTCATGCTCATGGAACATTATTGTGTTGAAATTGTGATAATATCTGCTGTATGCAGAAGCTAATAAAAAATGATCGAAAATGACATTTTTGCTTTGTTTTTTTGAAGATTTAAGGAAAATTACACCAAGTAGCTTCCAACCTCATATGACCATCATGTCAAACTATCTCAGGATATTGTCCAAGTAAGAGCCACTTAAGCAAGCAATCTAGTATACATGACTCCAATTTCAATTAGCAGCAATGACAATTCTAAGTATGGTGCAAACATTGCTCCATATCCTTAATGGGGCATGTTTGATGACAATAATTTGGGGAGTGAGAGAGGTTAGGTAGGAGAAAAATTCAAGGAATCCACGGGAAATTGAAAAATATATAACTAATAAGGTGGAAGACATTTGTAACCTAAGAGAGAAACCTGTTAGGAAATGGGTGAAGTTGGTATTACACACCCAATTGGACAACCTCGAGGAGAAAACATTTCTGCCACTTTATTTGTTGGCATAACCTAGTAAGTGTTATTCACTAGCATGTATTTTATAAAGGCCTTGACCTAGTTCCCATTCAACTCCATCCACCAGGTTGTAGAGGATTCCAAGCCTAATTTCATGACAAGTAAGTTGGGGATGATCACATTGACCTGCTTGATGACGTGTCTATGAAGATTAACTACCTTGAACTATTTTTTTTGCGTAGGGAAAGAGACACATTCCCACGTCTGAGCATGAAAACGTTATTTGATATTGTTAATGCCTCTAGTGTTTACTTCTACAAGTTCTATAGGCAGATTCTATAAGGGCCAGGTAGCCTCTGGATCTCATCATTTATGAAAGGTGACATATCTAGTAAATGCCAGTACAGTCAATCTCTGGAATGGATCTAAATAGAAGTTATTCATTTTAATATCCATAAAACACAACAACTTTAAGGTAAACTATGTACATGTGTCATTTCTCCCACAAACTAAAGTGTATAAGTGGTAAATTTTATACCAAGTGTGCTCCCACCATGTAAAGCGCAATTTGGTGAACTTATCATTTTTATAATTTCCTTTTCGATTAAATTTAATTTCACACATGATCAATTATTGCTTTGAAAGTTGTGTTCTACATAATTTGTGTACACTAAATTACAAATTGATTTTTTGAAATCTATTTTGTGTAAATGTCGACCAATAGATATATATCATGGAGGATGAACGATGAAGATCAGCTGAATCCCATATGGAGGTTCAGGGATCGGGGGATGTTCACGGTATTTAAATATAATCTTAAATCTCCATACATGTGTGTACATATGGAATTTATTTTTTATTAACTTTGTGAGTTAAATTAGTTGTTAATAAGTTTCATATTTTAATTTTTAGGAGGTAAGAGGAGAAGGGTTTCTACTCCATCCATGGAGTGTGGCCAAGGTTCAACTGGTCGAGGTATGAGTGGCAGCAGGTTGCGGGAAAGGGGTGATATTTATTCCCCCGAAGGCCAATCAACGGCTGCTGGTTCTCAACAGGGTCATTGTGGATCTGGTTCTCAGCAGCATCATTCTGGGTCTGGTTCTCAGCAGGGTCATGTTGGAGAAGATGTTAACCAACAACATCAAGGTTGCCATCAATTTCAATATTTTTTCATTAAATTTGTACAACTTTTTTTACATGTGTTTTTTCTAATATACAAAATTTTATATATATTGATGCAGAGGCCGAAAATGTTCGAGCTAGGAACATCCATAGCATTTGAACAAGTTGTCTTTAGTTCCTTTTTTTAATATTATTGAAAATAAGTTTATATATGTACACGAGCATTTTCATTTGAAAGTTATATATATATAGATATATATAGATATAGATATATAGATATATATATATATATATATATATCTATATATATATATATATATATATATATATATATATATATATATATATATATATATATATATATATATATATATATTAACTGTACATGTATATTGTACAGTTTACCGCTGCAGATGTTCCTATGGGAGAACTTGTTCATCAAATGGAGAGGGAACCTTATGAGGTATTGCATGATTTTTTTGTTATATTTTGTTTTTACATGAAGTTCTAGATATATATATTCTCATTCATTTTTAAAACATCAAATTTTAATGTTCAAGTACATGTGCATTGTGTATGTAGGTTTCCCATTCACAGGATAGGGTGCGGACTGAGAGCCTAGTAGGGAAGACGCTAGATTCGTCTCCATTTGATGGACATGATTTACAGTAAATTTGATTTCAAAATTTAGATGGTTTTAAAATTTGTTAAACTTGATACAGTTTGATACTTGTGAGATTTACAATTTTTGGACATATTTTATTACATTATTATTATATAATTTGTTTTATTTAATTTTTGGATGGTTTTAGTACTTTGGCATGTGAATGTGAATTAATGTTGTCATCTATAAATTAATGTTGTCATCTGAACTACATTTGGCATGTTATGTAATGACATGTGTTATAATTTGTTTTGTTTTTAAAATTTAAGTTTCGGATACTTGGAGTACATTTGGCATGTGAAGTAATGTTGTGATCTATATTTTTTTGTTAAATTAAAAGTTAAAAGTTTTGGATGGTTTCAATCTACATTTGGCATGTGATATTTAATGTTAAATATTTTTGTTGGATAGTTGAATTATAATTGGCATGGCACGTGAAGTTTTTAAAACTCAAGTTTTGGATGGTTTCAATCTACATTTTGCATGTGATATTTAATGAACTTTAAATGTTTAATGTTTTAATGTTGCACAATATATAATCAAAAGGTTTTTAAAACTTAAAGTTTTGGATGGTTTCAATCTACATTTGCACATGTGGTATATAATGTTAAATGTTTCTATTGGATCTAGTGGAACTATAATTGTCATGGCATGTGAAGTAATGATCTATATATAATTTAAAGTTTTTTAAACTCAAGTTTTGAACAGTTTCAATCTACATTTCACATGTGATGTTTAATGTTTTAATGTTGCACGATATTATCAAAAGTTTTTAAAATTTTAAAGTTTTGGATGGTTTCAATCTACATTTGGCACATTTGGATGGTTGAAGTACATTTGGAATTTTAAGATTGCTTTTGATCTCTCCATGTAGTTTTGTTTGAATGAAAAAATTTCCAATAGGAAGAACATAGCTTTTCAATGCAACTAACCATGTATCAATTGAGCTCTAATTGAAAAAAGAGTTCAAATAAGTAGATATATGTACAAATTATCCCTTTAATTTTGATTGGAAATATAAGTCTCTAGTACATATATATGTTTGTTGAATTTGGGTCAATGTCGTTAATGCACTCAAATAGGTAGCCTTGTCGATTTATTTACATTGTTGAAACTTTTTACCAAAAAATCCAACTAGTTTTTCATCAATGCACATAGAAAAACTACTTGGAACAATTAATTGTGCATTCTAGAACATACCTATCCAAGACAAGTAACATTTTTCATCAATGCACATTGAACATATCCGACCATTGGACAAGCAAATTTTGTACTAGATTTTCAATCAGGATTAGAGATGTGGGTCAAATCCCACCAAAAGTCGGAGAAGTGCTCCGAGTCTCTTGTCTGAAAGGAATTTTAGTACAAAACTATACTGCAGATGATTTATTTACATTGTTTCCATACTTTTTACCAGAAAATCCAACTAGTTTTCCATCAATGCACATAGAAAAACTAGTTCCAGTTAATTGCATTCTAGAACATATATATTGAGTATGTAAATAATTTTTCATCAATGCACATAGTAAAACTAGAACAATTAATTTCATTCTAGAACATATATATATATATATATATCCAATACATATAACATTTTTCATCAATGCACATGTATAGAAAAACTACTTTCAGTTGATACTAGAGCACGTGCTTGTACCCAAACAATTTGTACATGTGCAGGCACTTGCACAAATAACATAAGCAACTCAATTTTTAGTTGAGTACTGAAAGTTCTAAAACATATTTAATCCAAAGATAATAAATTGTTGGACAATTCACTCAAAAAAATTCTAATGGAATTCCATCCTCAATAATCCATTCATGATCGAATTTTGCCATTTTCCATCTCTTAATTTTCGATTTTTTCTTTGATTGAACTTCTATCAACTTTATGCGTGCTGCACACACCAAGTGACTATATTGACAACTTATGGAATCAGGTTCATAGTCTTCAAAGTAAACAAAGTCTCAACTTTGATGAGTTTGTTTGAAAAAATAACCTTTCAGTATAATAGATCCTCTGTCATACTAAAATCCGTGATCATTATAGTTTTGTAATAATTTCATTTTTCGTTCAGTGCAACGCATCAAATAATACTTCACATTTTCATCGTTGTCAATAGGTGCAATTACAGCAAAAACATCTCCTGCACAATAAAATAAATTTAACAAAATTATGCATATTTAAATTTATTTCTAGATATTTAAATCATTAGAAAGTAATTCAAATGTTACCTTCTCTAACAAGATTAGAAACTCGATCACCATCGGATGATATTGTAGTTTCCTCTGATTGCATTTATTCAAACATTGCAACAGACATTTTGCCCTTTGTATTTAGCTCTGTATGTTTCCAATCGTTCACATACATTTTGTTTTCACAAACGTCGTTGGATTTTGTGTTCTCTATGCAAACATCACAAAAACAAGAATATTTTCTTTTATCCAATGCAAACACATTTCTGGATGACTTTGTTTGAATTGAATGCAATTTTCGAGTCCCTTTTATTGTTTCAACGTCATTTCCAATTGATCTATCTACGTCTTCGATTCCAATATGCCAGAAAAACCCTTATATGAAAAATTAAAATAAGAATTTGTAAATATGATATCAAAATACAATCAAAGATAATCATTGCATGATAAATGTACAATGTTTAAAATTAGATTTCCAATATAAATTAAATTGAATGTACCTTCGCACTTCTCTTGATGGGTTTTTCTCATGGCTTAGAGCAGCGATGTACCATTGAACAACTTCTTCAATGTTCACAAGTCGGCTTGTAGAGTGGTTCATTTGATATCTTCGAAGTACTCGTTTTATGCATGCTCCTGCACCGTCATGTTCTCCTTTTCCATGGCCAGTCTCAAAGAAATTCCAACAATGTTTAATGGAGGTTTTATTATGAAGACGACACAACCAAAAAAATGATCGTGCAGATTTGAATTGACCTGCGCATCCGTCTGACCATATCCAATGTTCATTGAATGTTATTCCACGATTTTTCAATGAATCATAAAATTTTCCAAAACAATGTTGTACAAAACATGTATCATGTGTACGATCGTCACTGATATAAAAGTGATATTCTTTAATGATATGTCGATTTTCACTCGTGCTTTCTATATGATCGACATTTTGTTCAGTATGTCTATATAGAATATGGACGAGCATGGAGACTTGGTCAGAGTGATAGTATTCACTCTGAATTTCTTTTTGTGGAACAAATGTGTAGTTTTCTGCAAAATCAATCACTGACAAAATGGTTCCTGGTGGAAAAACTTCACGAGATTTTTTGAATTGCAAATCTTGCCATCGAGCTCTATGGGAATGCTTGGTGTATTTGTAAATTTCTGCCTCAAACTTTCTCAAAAAGTCTATCAGAAAAATTTTGTCTTCTAGTAATTCAATTCTTTTAACACTATTTGCACCTTGAATCGATGTATCGATATATTCATATTTCTTCCATTTCACTTTCATGTTGGACAATGATTGATCATTTATATCAATACGATATTTGTTTTGAAATTTAGTAAAATTTCCACAATCATCGCATTTTTTACCACCAACACATTTCTTTTTGTAAAATAGTTCATCGCTTTCTCTTTCACATAGAATTTGAGATATGAAATCACGGATAGTGGAAGGAGGAAGTGAATCCTTCCATAATGTTCTACCGAAATCAAGGAATGTGTCATAATATAACTCAAATTCCACATGATAACGGCAACAACAAGTGTCGCGTACGGTGATAGGTTTTACATACCATGGTTTTTGTTGAACAAAAGCACTCAGTGAAACATGAATTTGATGATTCTCTTCTTTGAACTTGTTGAATAAATCTATCTGAGTGGTTTCCAAGAGATTTTTTTCATGTTCTTCGTACTAATTTCGTGCTATTCTTCTTCGCATCACATGTCTTGTAGTTGGTGAAACACGCGAATTGTTCTTACAATATTCATATATTATTTTTTTAACATTTTCTCCAAGTCTATCTTTGTATGGTTGCCTACAAATAGCTCTCCAACAAGCGAGTTCATCATTTACATCTATTTGCAGCCGAAATTTCTGATGTTTGTGCAAAGTTTTTCGCGAGGTTCCCAGTGCTCGTGCCATAGATGTTACCAAACGATTCTCTTGAGTACTTGATGAAACCATTGCCATATGTATTCCTCTACGTACAATTGAAACATCTTTCTCTCTAGATCTCTTAATTGACTTTATAGCACTACTCATATTTTTTATCACTTCTTCCTTCATTTTTTTATCTTTGGTTGATTTTCGAATACCCAATAGTGTCGTAGCTTCTTTTAATTTCCTTGATGATAGGAGACCTTTCAACATTTGATCTTGAACTGTCACCCATTCATTTAAGAAATACTTTTCAAAAATGCGGTTAACACGATATCATATAACATGGTCAGGTTTTTTATCTCCATATGTGTGAGTGTCAACATTTTCTAACATCTCATTATCGATAGTGATTTCATCTGTACATATTCGAAAAAATAGTACATATTCAATAAATAACTAAATTAATAAATATATCTAAAATTTCAAATATTTTTCAAATTAGTTCATCAAATAAAAATTAAGCTTCACATTTTACATTAGGAAAATTTTAAATATATCAACAGATCGTAATATTTACATTTACATACCTGCTTCAATTTCTGCTTGAGGTTGATTTTCTTCTTCAATATTTTGAGGAATATCTCTGTCTGTTTACATTCAACAAAATATTTTTCAAAATAGTTCATCAAATAAAAATTAAGCTTCACATTTTACATTAGGAAAATTTTAAATATATCAATAGATCATAATATTTACATTTACATACCTGCTTCAATTTCTGCTTGAGGTTGATTTTCTTCTTCAATATTTTGAGGAGTATCTCTATCTATTTACATTTAAAAAATATTTTTCAAACTAGTTCATCAAATAAAAATTAAGCTTCATATATTGCATTGGGAAAATTTTAAAAATATATCAATAGATCATAATATTTACATTTACATACTTGCTTCAATTTCTGCTTGAGGTTGATTTTCTTCTTCAATATTTTGAGGAATATCTCTGTCTGTTTACATTAAACAAAATATTTTTTGAATTAGTTCATCAAATAAAAATTAAGCTTCACATTTTACATTAAGAAAATTTTAAATATATCAATAGATCATAATATTTACATTTACATACCTGCTTCAATTTCTGCTTGAGGTTGATTTGCCTCTTCAATATTTGAGAGGGCTTCTAGCTTTCTTTTGCGAGATTGTCTCGTCTCTTCTCTACGTTCCTCAGGGTCTCTTTTTCGATCATATTTTCTCGAACAAGTTCTTCGATTTCCCATGATAATAGGGTATGAAGTTCAAAAAATTTTCTTCAAAAAATTAGACAATAACTCAATTACAAAAAATATCACAAAAGATTTAATTTAAAAAAATTCAGTGTAAATTTTTTGCAAAAAATACATACTCCAATCCAAAACACTTACTTTAAAAAATTCGAGAGAAAAATGTCTTATAAAAATGGAACGAAGCTCAAAAGATTTTCTTCAACTCAAAACACGTACATACCTCCAAGAAATGTCTTTTGAATGTACGTCCAAGAAATTTTTTTAAGTTCAAAACAATTTTTGCCAAAATCAGGCTGCGTCCAAGAAATGTCTTCCAAAAAAATTCTTTAAACCCAAAACAATTCTTTGTAAAATTAATTTGCTTCCAAGAAATGTTCTTAAACCCAAACTTTGAAGATAACCCAAACCAAGATCTTTGTAAAATGAGATGAAATGTGAAAAATATGCGAAAATTGTGAATCATTTCGCGGCAATTTATATTGCCGCGAAATGTGTTTTAGTAGGGGCTCCGCAAAACTTTTCAACCGATGGAGAGTTATACAATAGTTCGGCCGAACTTTTGATTAAAAGTTCGGCTGAACTATTAAGACGTTAGATTTAACGAGCCTTCGACGGAAAACATAGTTCGACCGAACTTAGATTAAAAGTTCGGCCGAACTAATGCGTCACCAATTACGCAAAAACCAGGCTCTGAATACGGTTCTGCAACTTTGGACTCATTAAACTCCATGAAAGATTGTTAATTAACTATCGGAACCAAGACAAGCATTTTAAGAATTGAATCTACTTTCAGGAAATATAACTTTTATGGAATTTCGTAAACGTTTATTAATTTTAATTATTTTTCTAATAAAATGGGTGCAAACAATTTCTGAGGGTCATTGTGATTCAATGAAATCAAAATTTTGTATCTCCCAAAATACATTGTAAAAAAAATTGAAAAAATTATGGGGCATTACATTGGTCTGTCGTCTCTAATGGGTAGCTTTTAGATTTTTAGTTTATAACTTATATGTTAAGAAATTTCTTGCGATGCGAAACATATCCAAAATATGCAGTTTTTCGTATTGGACCAGTTCAAAAAATTCTAGTAATTATGATATGCATCCATTGGCTTTGTAAATATGACGAAACCAAAGTAGACTTTGTCTAGATTGTTGTAACACATTTTGTTTTCTCAAAAACACAAATTTTCAATGAATACAACATTGCATCATAACATGACTTCTTATGAATCCTTTGATTGTTAAGAAACAAACACTCAAAGAAACGCTAAGTTGACATATCAAATCTGCATAAAAAAATTTCAAATAATAAGTAATAGAAAGCTAACAAAATTTCTCACAACTTTTATTTTTATCGCAAAATGAAATTCTACACAGAAAAATTGTTATAGTTTGCAGAAAGTTGAAGAACCGAAAAAAATGAAATTTTTTTCTCAAAAAAGGGCAAAAAGTGCAACCCAGCTTCACATTTTCACCCAGGAGTATTTCCAATGAATCCATCTACGGATCAAAGTCTCTAGTATGCTCATATCCAAATTTGAAAAATGTACCTCAATGTTTGTCAAGACATCATAAGCCAACTGCACATTTGAATTTGGTGTTAGGATTTGTTTAAGAATGGAAGAATTTTGTGGTGTAGTCACTTTTTGAAACCAATCTTCAATGTAGTGCTTGCTCTCCAAGCAATGCCCATAAATGGATTAGTATCGAAACTCTTATAGTACAAAAATTTGATTAAAATTTATGCATCTAAATGAATTTTAACTATGCATCTAAAAATGAATGCAACTCCCCAGATGTAGGTGACAGGACGTGCACGTATGAAACCATTTCTTCCCATGCACGAGCCGACGAATACCTGCACCACCAACTTTTACCTGGTGTGGAACCTCCCCTCTGCAATCATTTACATGAGCTCCATGATGCATTTTATCTACTGCCATACCCTGAATCACATGCCACTCCATAAGAGTTGTCGCAGCCTACACCTGCGAGTGTGTCACAATAATGCACAACATCTGCGCTTGTGCCACATGTCTTCAAAAGGCAAGGTCCCTCCTCACTGTGCTATCCTCATGCTGCTCTTGTTGGTCTACAGATCCCTCTTTGCTCCCTTATCTATTATGATGTTGTTTTAGTCTCTTCGAGTGCTCCACCAGCTATGCGCCCTCCCTCCTGCGCGCTTCTATACTAGCGCCAGGCTACCGGGCACCCACCCTGCTGTGCATCTCCCAGGCTACGTGCTCCCCCTTGAATTTCCCTACCTTCATAGATCTTCCCAGCTGCCCGCATTCAGTATCAAGCCCACTCGCTGGCACCCCCCCCCCCCCCCAGCACACACCTACCCTTGCAGTGCTCAGTGCACATACACGCACGCTTCTTTGTTGAGTGTTCCCCTGCAGAGAAAGTCTTCTTACATGCATTGGACCCCACCCCTTTGCTGATCCTCCAGCCCCCCAAATGGCTCTGCATCAGCGTCAAAGGACCATCAGGGGAGGCCAAAGAGGCGCGTTCCCGGGACATTATTAGCGAGGTCAAGACAACCGTTTGGAATATTTCAAGGGCTCCTCTTTTGGTAGCCATGATAGGGAGGCATCACAACGCCCTGTGCGCACCTAAGAGGAGGTTTCCCTAGCTCGGGAGACTCAGAGGGGCAGAAGGGGACCTAGGAAATCCACCATCGTGCTCCTGGAGCATCCCACTCCTCACAAATCCGAGCCTCTTCCAATACAAGAGGCCACGGGGGAAGATACCGATGTATGGATTATGGACTCAGAGGGTGTTAGGACTCGTGTACTGGATGTTGAGTACCTAGTCGCTCCCATTCTTTGCGCACCTGCTTCAAAGCCCCCGCACTTGCCTACTGCTGAGGAGGAGGCCATAACGTAGGAGTACGATTTTCGCATCGAGGAGGAGGACCCTGTCACCGAGGATGATGCAGGAACACCATGACTGCGAGGCCGCTTGGCTCTTTTCTATTTTCTGCTGTTTCAGTGCATATTATAGAACTTTTGCTTTTTCATATGTCACGACACACCTTGTAATTTTTAATTGTCTGAAGCTACTATAGGGCTGGTTTCCTCCCAGGAGGCAGCCCCATACCTGCGCTACTCTGAAAGTAACGAAGGCTGGGATTGGATAAGTGCAACTTACCATCTCAGCTCGTCGCGTATGTAATGTTTCTCTTTGAATTAATATAATTTAACCTAACTTACCCAAAAAAAAATGAATGTAACTAAACAAAATAAGATTGAAGCTAAAAAGGAATTCTAGATTGAAAGTTAATGCCTATCTATACTTCCATAGTAACGATGCTAAAAAAATGTTGGGTAATTTAATAATGAGTTAAATTACTTGTCATTAAATTGTGAAACCCGGGGTTCGTGAACTTGCAAAGTATACTTGCATAATATGTACTGGGAATCAACTTTCAATTTAAGAGTAAATTAACCTATTGAAATGATGGCAAACATATTCATGAAAAATGTCTAGGATGAGTGTGCACACACTTTCTTTTTCAAAAGTCTAAAATTTGTAACATAGAAATAAATCTTTTAATCTATGAAATTGAAATGACAATTGACATGAAAATAAAATTACTCCATTGACATGAAAATAAATCTATTCTAATAGCATGAAAGTAAATCTATTTTACCAACATGAAAGTAAACCTATTATAATGACTTGAAAGTAAATTTAATCTAGAATGGAGAAAATCATACAGTAAAAAAACATTGCATTCTTAAACTATGAAATGTAAAGACCCCCTATTCTCAAAGTAGTGAGAGATCAATTGAAATTACTAATGTGTGGATTGTCAAATTATAATCATTTATTAGTATATATCAAACAAATATAAAAGCAATTAATCTATGAAATGAGAGAAATACTGGTTGACTTACAAAAGAACATAAATGGAATGAACATGAAAGAATGTAAACAATGCATCTAATCAAAAGACTTAAAATGAACATGAAGAAACTAAAAAAATAAAACATTAGAATACATCCCATACTCATTGAGTGGTCATCCCAAAGTGCATGAGAGGTGGAAAGTTGAGAAAAATCTTGATCAAACACCAAATGAAGGCACAACCATATCAAAGTTAACTTCAATGGTATTCATTACATCAATCATACGCATAGTGGAATCCTTAACATCCAAAACTCTATATTGAAGCATAAGCATGGCTCCCAAAATTTTCATGCATTTTGAAAGGAGAAGACACTCATATTTATACAAAAACTAAGATAACTAATTCATAAATGTAGATCAATAAATATCTCCTATATCCACAGATATATCATGTGGTTACAACCATGTGTTGACATCTAGCAATTAGCATTTCTACATATCCTCTCACAAATCTCTCCCAGCCTTGATAAGAGAAACTTATGAAAACTTCCATGATCTTTCTCCATGAAATGTGCTTGACCAATGATCTCAAATATTCCTCAAATTTTCAAGAGTTTGAAAAGGAAATTCGAATGCGAGTCTTGGAGGCCAAATATGAGTGTCTTGGAATCTTCAAATATGCCTACACACATCACCAAACTCATCCCAATTTTATATATAAGTGAGTACATGTTATTTTTTTAATATATAACTATAAATTCACTGAAAATACCAAAATAAATGTATTGGAAAATAATGTGTCTAAACCCATATTTAATTATGAAAGTGGTCTTAATGCATAGTTATGGAGCTGCGAAATATGGTAAATTTTGAAGCAAAGTGAAAGAAAAGAGGGTGAAATGAATGCTATTTTGGAGACTCAACATAAAACATGAAAAAGACACTTACAAGTATAACGAAATCTTCCAATCATCAATAGATACGAAAATCGAAGCTCCAAGATTAAAGAGAAGCTCTTCCAAACATCGAAATGCATCAAGATTCTAATTTGTCCATCAATTGGTCTAGCAAAACTCTCAAGAAGAGATAAAAATCCAAATCTAATGATGATTAAATGAAATTATTATCACATCAATATATATCCTCCCTAAGGGGTTCAATTTGCCTAATAAGGCCTAGTAATGCCCCAACTAATAAAATGATGTGCACAAATAGCATTCCTTAGTGACAAGCCCACCGAGATAGCCCCATAATACAAAAATAAGCCTCAGTAGAGGGAAAAATAATATATACAAGATGTCGAAGGGCCATTGAGGAGGCCTAGTGGAGTCTAATGTGTGCCAAGATGAATGAATGAGATCGAAACATAGTGATAAAGGGGTTGGCCCCTTGATATCCAAGAAAATGACTCACAATACCTCAAAGTGGCTATGGGGGCACAAATCATCCTCATGTGTCTCCAAATAGATCAAACAAACATGTATCCCATCTTTAAGGGCTAGAAGAATGATGTAATCCCTCCCATTATATCCCATGGCGAGACATATCCTCATCTAGGCCCTAGATCAACTACTAAGTGTGTGGTGCGAGAGTGGCCCATGTGCATCATCATCGCCCAATAAGTGGAAGAAGAGTAAGCAATAAGTGGAATTGAAGGATCCCATGAAGTGGAAATATTATGACTACTATGGTGGAGGAGACTTGTGGCTCTCAACACTTACCCTACAAATTCCAATGTGACCCTTTGAAGGGCTTGGACCTTGTATAGGTAGACCAAACCCAAGATGAAGACCCACCTTCACCTTCCAATACATCTAAAAATTGGTGCAATTGAGTAAATGCGATTACAAATCAAGGACCCAAGTGGACACTTCATTATGGCATGCCCTTCCATAATGGGCTTCAAAACGTACAAATGTCTCCAAGTTCAAGAAGAAAGTTAACCAAGGACCCTATTAGGTGGTTTCAACCTCTAAGGGGGTGACATGTCCATGGCACATACATTAAATGACAAGTGGTATGTGAAATAATGATGGAATGGAGCGGGGAATAAGGGGAAGGCTCCAAGCCACATGCCATGGTACAAGGCAGCTATGGTGAGGGAGGTCCAAACTTGGGTGTATATATGTAGGAGGCAGAAATCATGGTGCATGAGTTACCCAAACCTTTTTTTTTACACCCTTCTTCATAGGCCTTTTTATTTTTATTGATTTTTATTTTATAATTTCTCGGGGCTCTAGGGTATGAGAGCATGATGCGAATGATATAACATTGATTACCCCATTTTAGGTTGGGTAGTTCATCACCCACCATGGGTTGGGAAAATCATGGGTTCCTTAGTTATGCAAGGGGCCAATACAGGGGCCCTAGGAACCATGGTGATGCCCATGATTATAGAGGTAGAGCTCATGCTGCCTTTTTCCCATGTGCTGAATTTGAATGTCCCAACCATATTTTGCATTTTATGGTACATTTCTCGTTGAGAGTGGAAAAATTATGTTTTTTACTTTCTTTTTAGCTACATCAAGCTCCAGGGCATCGTTCCAAGCATGACCCAAATTTTGGACAAGGGGAGGGGGAGGCTAATTTCTTGTGGACCTGATGGATAAGTGGAAAGGGGTTATACTGAGTGGAGGGGAGTGATGTATGTGGTTTCGGGAAGTAGGACCATACAACCAAAATCAAGATTTCCCATTTAGTGCCACTCCTAAATCTAGCAACCAATAAAGGAGATCCCACGGGACTAGGATGCAAGGATAACCACCAATTTGAATAAGGGTAAAACATTACAAACCGAGCCCATTATTTCAACCGAATCCCCCCACTAATCCATGCCCAGAAGTGTACATTATAAGTAAGCAAAGATACCTAACTACAAAATGAATTCCATACCTTCGAGGTTGGAAGGCTTACCTTCAAACATGCAATCATGACAGATCGGAGAGGGTGCATAATCGTTGGCTTAGTTGGCAGAGATGGAGGCACATCGAGCTATCATGTGGCTACAAGGTGTTGTTGGCTTTCAGTTGAAGACAATCTAGATGCAAATTTTCTCCTATGGGTGTCACCCACAGGTGGTGGGTAACATATGGTTCCAACTAGGACATGATCTCTCCATAGAGTGCACAAACGTACACGAATGACGAGTTCATTAGAACACTAGAAATATCTTGGGACCGTAGACCTGTTTCCTGTACATAAAAGCCCAAACTCATGGGGCAACATGTTTTAGTGGCGTCTTATGATCGCGCATGCTTTTATTAGGCCATAAAAATCAACAAAAAATAATAATTTCAAATGCAAATATAATCTAAATTCACCTTATCTAGCATTCTAAAAGAATATGACATTATTTTTAATGCAAAAATCTACTTGCAATGCATCCTAATATAATATTCATATTACATTATACAAATACTAAGTGTAATCATACACCCAATGCAACTAACATATCATCCAGTCAATATGAGAACAACTACCCCTCTGCTCACTCATGTAATAGATCCAAAGGCAAGGGCATGAATGGCTATATTGAAGGTCACAAGGGTGGGAGGTGGGAAAAAATAATGACCACACATGAAGTATCACAAGGGAACACAGAACAAAGGGACGTAATTTACCCCGCAGGATCCTTTTGTCCAACTAAAAGATATAGATATCAACAATCAAGGTCATAAACCTATGATGGATGGCAACCTCAAGCATATCATCCCCATCACAGTACTTATCACTCATATCACACTTTGTGGCCACCCTAGGGTCATGATTAGAAAAAAAACGAGATTGATGATATGAGGAGACATAACAAACAGTTTGTTCATGATGATCATATTCAGGTGAGAGAAAGGATTCTTTATTACAAGAGGGGTTGAGGAAAGGGTCCATATGCAACTCAACTACAACCCTAGGATTGTGAAGAGAGACAAGGGTCCCATTGGTATCCTCATCATCGGTATCATAGATAGGGGCCTTTTTAAAATGATTCCAATGAACCTTCCATTTCCTTTCTTCAACATGTAAGTAAACACTGATATAAACGTTTTAAGGGGTCATAGGGTCATCTTATCCAAGGTCTTAAAAGAGTGGATTATCATAAATAGTATCCTCGGAAAGGGTAGGGTTAACCTCAACTTCACTTTCCATAGACTCATCCTCCCTATTACACGTGTTATAAAAATTATCTTCATCACCTTTTTCGTCATGTGGACCCAGGGAGGAACCTCATTCCTGCTCATCAACTAGATTCCCAAGGTCATTATCATGATCGATAAAGGCTTCCTATTGAATGTTTAGTGAAGGGCATAATTCAAATGTCTAAGAACACCATCCAATAATACCTCAATAGATGAGATGCTCCTAGGTTCGTGATTATGCAACCTTGAATTATTACCATGAAGCGATCTCATGAAAAAAAATATAAGGACATCCTGGTGGACCACTTTCATCTTTGAAGTATGTGCAATAAATATTTCTACATGATCAATTGCAAAGACATGTTAGGGTGACGTGATTAGGGTTCCCAGGGATGCTAGTGATGTCCAAAGAAGGAAAATCATCAAAGAAAGACAACCTATTGAGATATACATGAGAATTATGTAGGAGTTGTTGTATAAATTATACCAATGGGATTCAAACTGATTTTATGATGTACTAAAATAAGATACTGAATCCTTCTACAAATTTGCGGAAACAAACACGATCGCACAATCACATAAAAAAGTAAGGGAAAGAAAAAACCAATCACAAAACACAAGATGTATCTAGGGAAATCATGTTGCCTAAAACCCCGCTATCTGTATATTGTATAAATTCAAGGATCATGAAACAATACAATGCTTTCTCTCACAAGAGAAATTATGCACTTTGCCAACTATCTCACATTGATCTAGGCAAAATTTGGAAAATACTTATCAAATTATCAACCTCTGCTCAACCTGCCTTACTCACGCGTTCCTTAAGGAATTAATGCCCTATTAAATAGGAAAATTCCTTGCATTGACTGTGCAATCCATCCAAGGTCTCCAACTGACTCTATAACTGACTTGTACAATTTTCTAATTATAAACGTGATAGTTATCCTCCCTTTAACCTCTCTCTCAATTTGGTCTTCCTCAAAACTGACATGCAACAAATATTTAGAGTGAATGATCAGTTGACTGATTGATCACTCTTTGTGAATTAAATCACATTTAATTCGCTGTACCTCTCAATAGCTCATCACTCACTTCGAACTAGTTAAACTGATTTTAACTCAATTAATTGAGTTAACTAATTAAAACTCATGCATAACTGTAACTGTACCCCATTAAAACATGGAATGACTCTACATGCATCCTTTTTGACCCTCAACTCGAATTTCCTAAGCTAACCCAGTCATTCTGACTTAGTTAACTAATACAAGTTGTTATGAGATGAAATTACAATTTATCTTCTAATTTAATTAAGGGAAAATTAAATTAGAAGCCCCGCAATGGGGTGCCATTTCTTGGTGCCATTTCAACACTCCCTCTCAACAAGAAAGGGATTATCTTCTACCTCGATCCTATCTTTGTGGAATACTAATTTGCTTCTTGCTGGTGCCTTCGGCAATATGTCTGCATCCTAGCCCTTCGTGGGAATGTACTCTAATGAAATAATCCTCCTTTGAACATAATATCTGAGATGGTGAGACTAGATATCAATATTCGTGGACCTGTCATGGAATAATAGATTAACCGAGGGTTTGATGCAAGTCTAGTTAGCACAATGTATCACCGTCAAATCCATCTGGTGACCAAAAAAACCAACAAGTATCTTCCTCATCTAGATGGCATCTCATGCAGCCTAACTGGTTTCCATGTACTCCACCTCCGCTGAACTGAGTGCAACTGATCTGTGTTTCCTGTTGTACCAAGAAACTGATGCCAATCCTATGCTGAAGATTCCTCCTGATGTGATCTTCTGGTCGGATGGACTCCCAGCCCAATTTTCATTGGTGAACCCTTGAAGCTTTACTCCCTCTGTTCATATGTACCATAATCCATACTCTGAATTGCCCCTGATATATCTCAACATATGCTTCCCTGCCTTCCAAAAGATCTTGGCCGACTTAGCTAGTTAACCGCATAGCATATGTCTGGTCGTGTGTTCACCAAATACATGAGTGAACCCACCAACGGTCTATAAACAATAGCATCCACTACCTCACCAGAAGTAGCATCCTCCTTCCTCCAGTTTCTTGCAAGAGGAGTCTCCATGGGTTTGCTTCCCTCCATGTGGAACTTCCTCAAAATATCCTTGGCATACTTGCCCTGAGATATAAATATTTCCCCATCTCTTTGCCATATTTCCAATCCAAGGAAATAATGCAAGAGCCCCATGTCCTTCATCTCAAATTCTCTTGCAAGATCATCTTTGCAAGACTTTATGAGCTGCTCATCACATGTCAGTATTAGATCATCAACATAAAGTACAATAATAAAATGCTTACCATCAACCACAATATGATATAGGTTCGCATCTGCTTCACTCTTGATGAAGCCCAACCCGGTGAAATAGCTGTCAATCCTGGTGTACCAAGCACGGGGTGCTTGCTTCAACCCATACAATGCTCTCTTTAGTCTGCACACATGTGACTCCTTGTCTAAGGTATCAAAACCATTTGGTTGCTCAATGTACATTTATTCCTCAATAAATCCATTGAGAAAGCTTGTCTTTACATCCATCTGATGTATCTGCCATCCCATCTACATAGAGAGTGCAAGGATGGATCTAATGAATGCGTACCTTGAGACTGGTGAAAAAATATCATCATAGTCAATCCCCTCCACCTAAGAGAACCCTTTGGCCACAAATATAGGCTTGTGTTTCTCCACACTCCAATCTGCTACTTGCTTCACTTTGTATACCCATTTGGAGCCTACCACTGACTTCCCCATTGGTCTTGGGACAACTTCCCATGCAATGTTCCTGATAATGGAGTCATACTCTTCAACAATGGCATCAACCCATACCGACTACTGCACCACTTCCTCAAAAGAGGATGGTTCTATATCAATACCTCCACTCATAAGAGCCATGTATCTAGTGTACTACTCTAGGGACCTGCTTGTTGAGATTCAACAAGTTGATGAGCTTAGTGAAAAGAGTCACCTTCACTAAGTGGGCCCACAGGTTATTTTTGGCGCAAGTCTATTCTTAGACATGATGATCATATTTCGGAAGTTGCAGGATGCTATTTGTGGATGGTTGATCAAGTTGGAAAAATAGATGAAATTCTATTTTTAGAGTATTGGGCGAAGTCTATTTATAGATCACTGATCTAAAAATAGATGCATGTCAATTATTATTAGTTCTTAATAATAATCAGACTCTAAACAACAACTTATTCTCTTGGAGCACCTTGTTTTAGTGCACGGATGTGGCACATTAGTGGACTGAGGGAATTACGCAATTCCCAAGGGTTTACTTGAGCTAATGCACAGTTAGAAATCAAGTGGTAGAGTTATGACATAGTTGGAAGAAGTACTTATGGAGTTGTATTTAGTTTAACTCAGTTAGACTCAGTTGAGCTAGTTGTATCTAGTCTAACTAATTGATACACTAGTGAGAGTGGTGTTGGTACTATTTTATTGCTATCCTTTTCTTCTAAAAATCCATCATTTACCTATCATTTTCCTCCATAAACTTCCCATAAGTCCATTGAAATTGATAAATGAAGCATTATAATTGTTATTTTGCATTAAATTTAATTTATGAGTTTTTATGTTAAAAATTGGAATTTTTCAACAAAATTACGGGATGTAATGACTTCCTGTAATCAGTTTATGTTGTGACATGTGGCATGGCAGGAAAATCGAAATAGAAGGCATGGACGTGATCTAGGATGTACATACATGGTGGAAAATCTATTTAGCATCGAATTTGGAATTCCTGGATATATGGTCAAAGACGGTCAAACTTAGCCTCTTCAGCAGAAAAATCAGAAGCTATAATGATGTACTTGATCTTTTGCTTAAAATTAGGAATTCTAAACTAATTCGAACTATGTTGGAATCAGTTAGGATGAAGAAGGAACGAATATAGCCTTCTAGTTGTAAATTTTAATATATAAGAGGATTTTGATTAGAAAAGTTAGCTAGTGAAAACGTTGAAGAAATCAGACTTAAGACTGTAAAGCGTATTCCAGATCTCTGTTTTTGAATGTAATCCATCTCCAGAATTTAATGAAAGGAAGAATTTCATCAATTACAGTGTTTACGAGTTAAAGGTTTATCATTTGAAGTTATCAAAGTGTGCCATCAGAGCGTGGAAGGGCCCTACGTAAAGATTGGTACACTTTCTTTTATGTTTATGTTTCATAGAAATTAGTATTCAGATCTGAACAACGTATTTCATTTCGTTGCTTGTGAGTTCATTCATTTAATTAGAAGTTCTTGAAATTATTGTTATTTTATGATTCATAGTAGTAGCTTGAAAATTCAATTGCAGAATTATTGAATCAGTCCTTATAAGAGGTTTAATCGAGCATTGGATTTCAAAATATCTCTATGAACTCTGTTTGTTTTTATGAATTTGATTTCTAGAATGTTTAGCGTGTTATCTTAAAGGAGTTTTTGTGAAACATATCCTCGTAAGAGGATTGAAAAGCTCAGATTAGTAACATTCTGTTTTTTTAAAGATCAGTAGATTAAATTTGATAATATAAGTGTTTAAATTGTGAAAAGGAAACATATTTTAATCTCTTGTAAAGGAGTACTGGAGCCTGTCACAATTAGACATTTATTTAGATAAACATAACAGAACCTTTTAGGTCTAAAAATATTAGATGTGCCTCTAAGACTACCTACCTTGGTCAACATTAAATTGAGTCTAATCTAGAATCCTAGATTGGTCTTTACAAGTGGAGTGAATTAATTAGTTAATTAATTCACAAATAATAACTCATTAATCAACTGAACAATACAACAGTTAACTACAGTGCATGGCAGTTTCAGTGGAGACCTAGTGGAGAGATAGGTGAAAGGGCAAGATAGACTATCTGTTGTGACTATAGTGATGCATTGATTGCATCGCACACACATTGGAGTTTCCAATGAGGATTGCGTAGTCAAGGCAGGGGTAATTCGAATTCATTCAGAGCTATTCTTCAGCAGGGATTGCGCAGTGGAGGTAGGCTAGCAGGAGGGAAAAGATCGGTTCATGGATTTGCAAGATTGTTCTTGATTAGTGTATAATGGTTGTATTGTACTGAGAGCTTGATAAGCTTTGTATGAGATTGTCATATGATCTCCATGATACATAATATATAGTTGGGGTTTTCAGCTTCAGGCTTTCCTGGTTAAAAACAACTACGTTATGTGTGCTTGTTTTTATTTATGCTTTACATGTGTGTGCAATTAAATTTTCCGCAAAATATTAACAAGTGGAATAGATTCAGTATCTTGCATAAAGTTAAATAGTGTGAGATCAGGTGCATCTAGGACATATGCATGCTTAGTGCATATAATTTCTACACTTCTTTGCCTGCGCTGTGATGTGCGCACTCCCACATTCTCTCTCGCATCCAACAATAATCTGTTAGCCTCTCTAGTGTGCTTCCTTCCATATATGATGGATGGATTTGCATGAGTGGTCTCTACCACTATGTATTCCTCTTCTTGTGGATGCTCCACATCCAAAGGTTCATCCTTTGGAGCTAAGAGCTCCTCAATTGCATGCAACTTAATCTCCCTCTCAAGGGACAATCACATGGCTTTGTCTTCATCAAAATTCACTTCCCTTCTGACCACTGTGATCCGATGTGCTATCAAGTACACCCGATAGTTGTCAGGTGTATCAGTGTACCCCACAGATATCCCCAACTCTGTTGTTGGCTGAAGCTTCTTCCTGGCATCTTTGGTCACATGGAAATAGACAGATGAACCAAAAGTTTTAAAATATGAAACATCTGGTTTCTTACCTAAAAAATCCTCCTCTGGTGTACTCATCCCGAGTATCTGATGAGAACTTCTGTTCTGCACAAATACTGTTGTATTGCATACCTTTGTCCACAAATGCAATGCTAGGCCCTGTTCATGCAACATAGCTCGTTCTGCTCCCACAATAGTTCTGTTATTTCTCTCTACAAATCCATTATGTGGTGGGTTATGAGGTGCAATCAATTATCTTCGAATTCGTTCTGAGGTGCAAAAGTTCTTGAATTTGTTAGAGATGTATTCCCCACCATTGTTGCTCCTTAGAGCTTTCACCTTCTTTCATGTATCTTTCTTAACAAGTAGTTTGAACTCACAAAACTTAGAGAACACCTGGTCTTTCTTATGCATGAAGAAAATCCAACTCTTTCTTAAAAATTCATAAAAATAAATCATATAATACGTGTGATTTGTTGTGGAAGATGTTGAGAACGGTCCACACAGGTCTGAGTGAACTCTCTCAAGGATTGTCGCTGCTAGATTTTCCTTATCATGAAAGGTGGCCTTTGTATACTTTTCCATAGTACAACCTTTGCATGTGTCTCTTTGCGCAAGTGTACCCTTTTAAAGCCCAATAGAAATCTGTTGCATGATCCTCAAAGCACTGTGGTGTAGATGACCCAACCTCCTGTGCCATAACTTACCGATGTCTTAGCTCACCACCTTCTGTGCTTTATTTCTCAATGTTATGCAATCATCCAGATCAAGTTTGTAGAGGTTCTTCACCCGAACCCCAATCTTTTTCACCTGTCCCATGGATTTGTGACGAAGGAACACCTTTCCTTCACTGAAAATCACATCATATCCATGATCTTCCAACATAGAAACAGATACCAAATTCTTCTTTAAACTGGGTACATGCATGAAATATTTGAGTATGAGGGGTTTAATTGACTCTCTCTAGAAAGTAACTGTACCAATCCCGGTAGCGCTATACCTCCGGTCATCACCCATCTCGATGTGCATATGGAGGTCCTTCTCCTCCAAGTTGTTGAAGAATTATTTGTTACGGGTCATGTGGAATGAGGCACCACTATCCAAGTACCGCACATATCCCAACACCGATGACGCCATGCATGTGATGAGGGTGAAGTCCAACTTGAATTCTGAAGCTAAAGCTTCACCTACTATTCCTCTTGAGGCCTTCTTGTTTTTCTTCTTCTATGAGAAATTTTTGGCATAATGTCCATGCTCATGACAATTGAAACATTTGACCTTTGACAAGTCTCACTTCTTTCCTGCCTTTCCATTCTCGGATTTGGAAAGGGACACCTTCCATTTTTCTTTCTTCGCCTTGCCAGCTGAGGCACAATTTTCCTCATCATCAGTCTTTGACGAGGATCCATCTCTAGTGCTTCGCATGATTTCTTCTTGTACTAAATCGAAAAAAGTCACTCCCAATTTGGCAGATTCTCCCTCCCATTAACAGAGTCCTGGTAGCTATGCCATCTCTTGGGAAGGCCTAGAATATCTAGGCTCACCAAATCATCTGTGGAAATAATGACCCCAACACTTGCAAGCTCATATCGACATTGAGTGAACTTGGTTAAGTATTTCTTGATCGTGTCGCCCTTCTCCATTTTGGTTTTCCTGAGCTTGTCTTTCAGCGCCAACTTCCCATGGTAAGTGTTATTCTGATACAAATCTGTCAAGGCTTTCCACATTGCATATGAAGTCGCGTTCCCGTGTAGGCCCTAGACAATATGGTCCCAAAATCCTTCTAACAATATCCTTCTCGCTTTCACAAAATTCTTCTTCCATGCAACAAGAAGTTAAGCATCTGTTGTTGCGGGCTGCAAGACATCAACATCTATGAAAGCCTTCAGTATGTTGTTGTCAAGCACTGCCTCCATCGTGTCATTCATTGCAATATAATTCAAATTTCCCTTGAGTGCATATTTGAGTCTCAAGGCATTGAAAGACATCTTGATCTACTTTGGATACCGAAGAAATAATCTGCAAATTCGAACTTGATAAAAACAAACTTTGTTCTTCTCTTCTTATTGTGATTCGTGGTGCTCTAATACCATGTAGAAATTATACCAATGGGATTCAATCTGATCTTATGATGCACTAAAACAAGATACTAAATCCTTCAACAAATTTGTGGAAACAAACAAGATCGCACAATCAAATAAACAAGGGAAAGAAACAATCAATCACATAACACAAATTGTATTTGGGGAAAGAAAGCTTCCTAAAACCCCAATATCTGTATATTGTATAAATTTAAGGATCTAAAACAATACAATGCTTTTTGTCACAAGAGAAATTTTTCACTCTGCCAATTGTCTCACACTGATCGAGGCAAAATTGGACACATACTTAGCCAATTCTCAGCCTCTGCTTAGCTTGCCTTTCTCACACATTCCTTGAGGAATTAATGCCCTATTAAATAGGAAAATACCTTGCCTTGATTACACAATCCTTCTAAGGTCTCCAATTGACTCTATAACCGACCTGTACAATTTTCTAATTATACAACTGATAGTTATCTTCCCTTTAACCTCTGTTTCAACTGGGTCTTCCTCAGAACTGACATGCAAATGCTATTTATAGTGAATTATCAGTTAAATAATTGATCACTCTTTGTGAATTAAATTAGATTTAATTCACTAGACCTTTGTAATGTTCCCAATTATCCATTGCTACTTGGAACATTATAATTGCTCCATTTTTGAAATAAGAAGTAGGAAACACAATAAAATCCATCCCATTGTGAAAAGGGATTGAGGTAGGAGGATAAAATAAAGCCTCTTGGGTGTGAAGAGGAGAAAAATCAAGGAGCTAGCTATAGTTGACCAAGTCAACAACGCTGTCACAAGGGAGGGAAAGCCACTAGGGCAGTGTAGTTTTGAAGGAGGAAACTTCTCAAGGAAGCTACATCACCAATGAGTGGGGCTCGGGGTGGAGAAGCTCACTTAGGATAAAAAGAAAGGCATAGCAGCAAAATGATTCATTCATTCATACTTCTTGTTTCAGTCTTATGATTGATTGCAAGCTTCAGCTTTTTAGCCGGAGTTGCAGCACTGTTTAGTGCAAGAGTTCTCATGCGGGAATTCTAGTTTCATAATTGTATAGCTGATTGGGAGAGCTAAGGAGGACGTCTTGAGTTCAATTATCACTAACTATCTTGAGGAAAGCCATCCTCTAACCTTGACAGCGCAGTCACTTCCAGTGAATGCGTTATTTCTGCAGTAGCTGCAGTAGCTGGGGTTGTACCTATCCATTTGTGTTTATTTCAGAAGAGGAGGAGGTGGTTTCCACTCCAGGAGTTCTATTGAGGGAGGCCTTGAGCCAATTATTGTATTGTGTGTCCCTTTTTGAGCATATCAGATATTTCTCAATACAGAGTTGCTGGGTACAACGTTATTTTCAGTAGTGCTGTATCTTGTGTTGCTATTTTGCCGGAAACCCTTGCCGGAGGGTCCTAATGTGTTTGTAAAAGAGGTCAATCCTCTCATTTTTGATCTTATAATGAATGAAAGCTCTAGATATATGTTTTTCCATCTATTTCTGTAGTTTTCATAATAAAAATAATGTTGTTGCTGCCTCCGGCATTTCTATTTTATGATGTACTGGGGTTGTTATGCTTTTTAGTATATTTGACTTGGGGAGATCTGTTTAATGTAGCTAGAGTTATTTGTTTTTGATGCCATTATATATTTAAGCTACATACAACATATTTTAGAGGATCCAAGCCCTGGGCTGCATTATTCCTACACTGGTTTTCTTATACAGCGTCCTCATTGGAGATATTGCTGAAATTCCTGAAAAGTAATATTACAGTGGTATTGAAGCTCTGCTCTTGGCTCAACTTGTGGGAGGGGATATTTATATTTGGCATGGAGAAGGAAGACATATCAAGGCTCGTACTTAAAACCCTGCAGAACATTGCAAGGGATCTCAGGGAGACGAGGCAGGAAGAAGACTCTTTAGGGTTTTGCCATAAGGCAAGCACCAGCTCTAAAAATGGCATGGAAAATTCTACTACATAAAAATGCTCCACCATGCCTTCATTTTTAACTGAATGAGATAAGGAGGGTTCTCTAGGGGAATATTTTGAAGAATATGAGCTCCAATCTCAAAGGTTCAAGGAGCACCTGAGCTTTCAAGAGTTTCGTTGGATCAAGGATGGAAGGAGGAGTGATCCTCATCAAAGGGAGGATAGCTTGATGCAGGGATCAACCCTACATCATAGTATGGTAGGGTTCTTCTTGCCCACATTTTATGGGACACCTAAGTGCACAACAAAAGCATGGGTAGAGAAGCTGGACACATACTTCCAGCTCCACAAGGTTTCTGAGATAGAAGCTATCAAGATAGCTGCGTTGCACCTGGAAGGGGAAGCTCAAGATTAGTGGTTTCATGGATTGACCACACTTGGGCATCATCATATCACTTCATACTCAGCTTTCACCAAGAAGCTAGTGGAGAGGTTTGATCCAAGGGATCCGGAAGCCCACTTTGCCAAGATAACCAAACTCAAGCAGGAGGGAGATCTTGAGGATTACATTGCTAAGTATCTGCAACTTTCAGTGATGGTATCCAACCTCACTATGATCAGGAAGGTATGAATGTTTTTGAATGGGATGAATGAACCATTACAAGGGTTGGTCAAGTCTACCAAACCAACTACACTCCTTGAAGCTGTGGAGAAAGCTAGAGATCTACAACACATCTTGCCCAGGGCAAGAACCTTTTTGCAGCAGAAGACCCACTCAAGGCCAAGGGAGACAATCCTTGTTCAGGAATTGGAGGAGAAATTTGTTATAGGGGAAGCACATCATATCAAGAGCTTCTCCAAGAAGGATGCCAACGCTGTACAACCCATAGAAGACTTTGCTCCAAGAGGAGGAGTTGTTGCAACGTTAAGAGGAGTCCCAAAGTATCTAACCTTGAGGGTGAGAGGCACCATCATGGGGCAAAGAGTTTTTGTATTGGTAGATAGTGGAGCCACTCATAATTTTATTGATGCCTAGCTGGTACACAAGAGAGGAATTCCCATGGAGGAGTTTGAGGGATTTTCATTTTTGGTCCCAAGAGCCATGACTCTGCAATGTGCTAAGTATGTTCCAGCGCTGACCATTACTATGGGTACCTATACCTTGATAGACCACTTCTTTGTGGTAGATATTCCAGAAACCAATGCCATATTCGGAGTCCAGTGGTTAGTCACTCTTGGGAGAGTTACCACTAACTGGAGAACTTTGGAGATGGAATGGACTAGAGGGGAGGATGGCCAGCAAAAAAAGATCAAGGGTATGAACACATATCCCCCTTAGGTTGTTTCAACACATAGGATGGAGGCAGATCTGTGTAGAGGAGATGTTGCATGGGTAGTGGAGCTGCATATATCCGAGGTGAAGGGTAAGGACTCACCAGTGCATCTCGATGTTCAATCTCTTTTGTACCGGTATTCTATAGTATTTGGGGATATCCCACCAGGGAGACCTCTTGACCGAGGGTTTGAACACACCATTGAGTTGGAATAAGGGGTACAAGCAGTGATCACCACTCCTTATAAACATCCCAAGGCCTATAGGGATGAGATTGAAAGGTCTATCCAAGAGCTGCTAGCACTAGGCCACATCCGGCCTAGTACTAGTCCTTTTTCTTCCTCGGTGGTTTTGGTAAAGAAGAAAGATGGCACATTGAGGATGTGCATTGATTATAGGGCCTTGAACAAGAAGACCTTGAAGAACAGGTACCCTATACCCAAGTCGATGAACTCATGGATGAGCTAAGGGGATCCAAATACTTCTCCAAGATTGATTTGAGGTCCGGGTACCATCAAATCAAGGTGAGGGAGCAAGATATCCCCAAGACAATGTTCAGGTGTCACTATGGGCATTTTGAGTTTCTGGTAATGCCCTTTGGATTGACTAATGCTCCAGCAACTTTCCAATCCTGTATGAACCATATCTTTCGGGGTCATTTGAGAAAGTTTGTATTGGTCTTCTTTGATGATATTTTGATCTACAACTGCACTTGGGAGGAGCACTTGCAACATATTGAGACAATCTTACATATCCTCAAGGAGCAACAATTCTATGCCAAGCTCTCCAAATGTGAATTTGGCCTCACGGAGATGTTGTATTTGGGGCATATCATAGGAGTGGATGGAGTGAGGGCACATGAGGAGAAGATTCAGCTTATCAGAGATTGGCCTGAACCTAGGAATGTTACAGAACTCAGAGGGTTTGTGGGCATATGCACTTATTACCGGAAGTTTGTGAAAGTATATTCACAATTAGTAGCACCACTTATAGACTTGACAAAGAAGGGGGCTTTCCATTGGACACCTACATCGCAGAGAGCTTTTGATAAGCTTAAAGAGGTAATGAGTAGTTGTCTTATTTTGGTTTTACCTGACTTCTCTCAAACCTTTGTGTTAGAATGTGATGCCTTAGGTGAAGGTATTGGAGCAGTATTGATGCAAGGAGGGCATCTTATAGCCTTTGAGAGCAGGAAGTTGCTCCCTCATGAGAGGCTATACCCCATCTATGATAAAGAAATGTTGGCTATCATGCATGCATTAGCCAAATTCCGGTAATATTTGGTGGGGAATAAGTTCAAGGTGAAGACTGATCACAACAGCCTTAGATTCTTTCTTGAACAGAGGCAACTTCAGGAGAGACAACAGAAGTGGGTGAGCAAAATCTAAGCTTATGAATTTGACATAGAATATGTCAAGGGGAAGAGAAATATAGTAGATCATGCACTTTCCAGGAGGCCTATAGCACTGTCTTTGAGGGGCATGGACGTAGATTGGAAGGCTCAACTCTTAGTTGAGTACTCCAAAGATGAATTTGCATGTGGGATACTTGATGGGGTGGTATCGGATGAGAGATTTAGAGAAATGGATGAGGTTATCTATTACAAGGATCAGATCTACTTGGCTAAGAATTCTAAGCTCAAGGAGAAGACCTTATTGGCCTCACATGATTCACCACTTGCCGGGCAGCAAGGGTTCACAAAAGATTACAGATCTATCAGGGAGTGATTCTCATGGAAGGGTATCAAAGAGGATGTGCTCCAACATATCAAGGAATGAAACACTTGCCAACAGAATAAGGGAGAGCACACTTATCCTGCTGGGTTGTTGCAGCCACTACCTATTCTGGATAGGAAGTGGGAAAGTATCTCTATGGACTTCATCACCGGCTTACCGACAGTGCATGGTAAGGACTGTATCTTTGTTGTTGTTGATAGACTAACAAAGTACTCTCATTTCTTTGCCATTTCTACACATTATACTGCTTCACAGGTAGCTGAGCTCTTATTTAGAGATGTATTTAGACTCCATGGTCTCCCTAGGACCATAGTGAGTGATCGGGACAACCGCTTCATGGGTGGCTTTTGGTAGGAACTTTTTCGATTAGTGGGGACTGATTTGACCCCCATCACTAGCTATCACCCCCAAAATTATGGGAAGACTGAGATAGTGAACAAGTGGCTAGAAGGCTACTTGAGGAACTATGTGGCAGGGCAGTAGAAAACTTGGTTGCATTGGCTCCACTTGGGGGAGGATTGTTACAACACTACTCACCATATCTCTATTGACATGACTCCATTCTGAGCCTTGTATGGATATGAGGCACTTTCATTTGCTGATGTTATGTTTGGGGCAAGTAAAGCTCCAAGGGCAAGGGATTGGATTCAAGAGAACCAGGACATACTCAGGGCACTCAAAGATAACATTGCTACTGCTAAGAACCAGCAGAAGATGTATGCAGACCTTGGTCGGATAGAGAGACAATTTAAGGTGGGAGATCTTGTCTACCTATGCCTTCAACCTTACAAATAGTCCACACTCAAGGTGAAGGGAGCTGAAAATCTCAAACCACGTTTCTATGGGCCTTACAAGGTGAACAGATGTATTGGTAAGGTAGCATATGAGCTGGAGCTTCCTAAGGGGAGAAAGATCCACAATATCTTCCATGTATCTTGCCTCAAGAAGGCCATTGGGAGGAATGTAGTTTGCAACATGGAACTTCCTCCTATCGATGATGAAGGCCATTTGATCTTGCAGCCAGAAGCAATCTTAGACACAAGGGAGAGGCAGTTGAGAAACAGAGTCATCAAAGAAAATTTGATTCGATGGAGGAGTCTACCAGATGAGGATGCCACTTGGGAGGGAGAGAATATCTTGCAGCATCCTTCTTTACTATTGCTTGTGGGCAAGCAACTTTTGAGCGGGGAGGACTGTAATGTTCCCAATTAGCCATTGCTACTTGGAACATTATAATTGCTCCATTTTTGAAATAAGAAGTAGGAAACACAATAAAATCCATCCCAGTGTGAAAATGGATTGAGGTAGGAGGATAAAATAAATCCTCTTGAGTGTGAAGAGGAGAAAAAGCAAGGAGCTAGCTATAGTTGACCAAGTCAACAACGCTGTCACAAGGGAGGGAAATCCACTAGGGCACCGCAGTTTTGAAGGAGGAAACTTCTCAAGGAAGCTACATCACCAATGAGTGGGGCCTGGGGTGGAGAAGCTCACTTAGGATAGAAAGGAAGGCATAGCAACAAAAGGATTCATTCATTCATACTTCTTGTTTCAGTCTTATGACTGATTGCAAGCTTCAGCTGTTTAGTCGGAGTTGCAGCATTGTTTAGTGCAAGAGTTCTCATGCAGGAATTCTAGTTTCATCATTGTATAGCTGATTGGGAAAGCTAAGGAGGAGGTCTTGAGTTCAATTCTCACCAAATATCTTGAGGAAAGCCATCCTCTGACCTTAACAGCACAGCCACTTCCGGTGAATGCATTATTTCTGTAGTAGCTACATTAGCTTGGGTTGTACCTATCCATTTGTGTTTATTTTAGAAGAGGAGGAGGTGATTTCCACTCCAGGAGTTCTATTGAGGGAGGCCTTGAGCCAATTCTTGTATTGTGTGTCCCTTTTTGAGCATATTAGATATTTCTCAATACAGAGTTGCTGGGTAAAGTGTTATTTTCAGTAGTGCTTTATCTTGTGTTGCTATTTTGCTGGAAACCCTTGCCGGAGGGTCCTAATGTGTTTGTAAAAGAGGTCAATCCTCTCATTTCTGATCTTATAATGAATGAAAGCTCCAGATATATGTTGTTCCATATATTGCTGTAGTTTTCATAATAAAAATAACATTGTTATTGCCTCCGGCATTTCTATTTTATGATGTACTGGGGTTGTGATGCTATTTAGCATATTTGACTTGGGGAGATCTGTTTAATGTAGCTAGAGTTATTTGTTTTTGATGCCATTATACATTTAAGCTACATACAACATATTTTAGAGGATCCAAGCCCTGGGTTGCATTATTATTGTACTGGTTTTCTTATACAACGTCCTCATTGGAGATATTGTTGCATTCCTGAAAAGGAATATTACAGGAATAACTAGCTCATCACTAGTATATAACTCACTAGCTTATCACTCTGTTATAACTAGTTAAAATTATTTTAAATCAATTAATTGAGTTAAATAATTACAACTCATGCATAACTGTAACTGGACCCCTTAATTCATGGAATCACTCTACATGCATCCTCTCTCATCCTCAACTCGAATTTCCTAAGCTAACTCAATGATTCTGATTTAGTTAACTAATACAAGTTGTTATGAGATGAAATTACAATTTCTCTTCCAATTTAATTAAGGGAAAATTAAATTATAAGCCCCACAGTGGGGTGCCATTTCAATAGTTGTTAGGCTGAATTTAGGTATGCCTTGAGAAATTATTACTCCACCCTACAAGCATTGACCTTAAAGTTCAATGAAGAACTTGGGCTTCATTCATCCAATGGATTCACCAAGAATGATATATCAATGATGTTGTAAGGGTAACAAGGCACACCTCTCATTTCCTTGACAACATCGCCAAAATTTTACAGCTCAAACTAACAGGGGTCCTAGGAAGGGTTCCTATATAGCAACTTCTACGTCAAGTGGAAAAAATGGAGCTATAGCCCACTACTTGCTCAACTAAATCCCCCTACTCTTTACGAAATTTTTATGATGGGAGAAGTCCCAGTATTAGGGAAACCACTAGGATAAATATATCGATGGTGTGTAGGTAGTGATTTCAAGGGCCTATTCAAAGGAGAGACTCTAATGATGAGGATTGCTTGCTTTAGCAAGGTTAATGGCTCTCTAAGAAGGCTAGAATGAAACCTAGACCTAAGGTTGAGGAGTATATCTTAATGTGAAGTGCCCTAGACCTAATAATTCTAGAAGAATAAAGTTTTCAATCAATCCTTGTGAAATTGGAGTGACAAGGTTACGGGACCACAAATAATCCCTAGTGGGCCAAAACAAGGTCAAGGGTTTGGGATGAAACTTCAATCAAAGGGTCTTGACCAAACGAGGGGGAAGAAAAATGATCAAGATATTGGCTTTGATTAATGATACTTGATAAATCCACTAACCAAAGAAAACCTAGGGAGAATGGTTTGTGGGCTAGGGCTTGGAAAAACTTGAGATTCCACTTCAGAATATCTTTAAAATTGGAGGACCTCCCAAGGACACATAAGCACAACTCTAGACCAAAATTCACCATGTTTGGTTGGCTAAAATAAATTTCGCATTATTCCTTAGGAAGCCTACTAGGGTTAGGGCTTGGAAAAGAGGAAAAGTGGTGATAAAAGTATTCGTTTTAGCGATCACCTAGGACTAGATCAATGCCTAGCCTATTCAGAGAATGGAGTCAATGAGATTCAATTTTTAGAGATCCTTATACCCAATCAATAAGAGTATCATAGAGGCAACAACTATGTTACTATGAAAGTTTATACTTATTTGATGCTGCAATTTATGACTTATCAAGGAAATTTTGAATTATCATATACCCCTAGGACATTCATTCACTATACTTTGCATCAAACATATGAAAAAACCCTCACAAAGACAAGATCAAAAAATTTGAATTTCATTAAGGCAACTACACCAGCTTCATAAGCCAAAATTTTCCATACAGTATACAAGTGAAATACATGAGAAATAAACCCTGAAAAAGACACTTACAAGTATAACGAAATCTTCCAATCATCAATAGATACAAAAATCAAAGCTCCAATATTAAATACAATCTCTTCCAAACATCGAAATGCATCAAGATTCAAATTCATACATTAATAGGTCTAGCGAAATTCACAAAAGAGATAAAACATCCAAATCCAAGTGATGATCAAATGAAATGATCACCAAATCAATATATATCCTTCCTAAGTGGTTCAATTTGCCTAATAAGGCCTAATAATGCCCCAACTAATAAAATAATGTGCAAAAATAACATTCCTTGGTGAAAATCCCACTAAGTTAGCTCCATAATACAAAAAAAAGCCTCCCAAGAAGGGAAAATAATAGATACAATAGATCGAAGGGCCATTTAGGAGACCTAGTGGAGTCCAATGTGTGCCAAGATGAACGAAGGAGCTCCAAACATAATGATAAAGGGGTTGGCCCCTTGATATCCAATCACATGACCTATGGTGCCCTTAAGTCGCTACGAGGGCACAAAAAATCCTCATGGGTCTCCAAATGGATAGAACAAGTTTGTATCTCATATGTAAGGGTAGGAAGAATGATGGAATACCTCTCATTGTATCCCATGGCGAGACACATCCTCATATAGGCCCTGGATCAAATTCCAACTATGTGGTGCAAGAGTGGAGCTGGATGGGAAAGGTGGTCCAGGTGCATCATCATGATCCAATAAGTGGAAGATAGGCAATCAATAGGTGGAACTGAAGGATTCCATGAAGTGGTGATCTTCTCTCTACTATGGTGGAGATTCGTGGCTCTCAACGCTCACCCTAAAAATTCCAATATGATCCTCTGTAGGACTTGGAACTAGTATAGGGAGACCAAACCTAAGATGAAGACACACCTACAATTATGTATAAGATCTATTGCGCCCCCTCACCTTCCAGTATAACCAAACATTAGTGAAATTGAGTAAATGAGCTTACAAATCGTAGATCAAAGTGGACACTTCACTGTGGAATGCCCTTCCATAATGGGCTGTAGAACATACACATGTCTCCAAGTTCAAGAAGAAATTTAACCATGGACCCTATTAGGTGGTTTTAGCCTCTAAGGGGGTGGCATGTCCATGGTACAACCATCAAATGGTAGGTGGTATGTGAAATAGTAATGGAATGGAGTGCAGTATCAGGGGAAGGCTCCAAGCCACATGCCATGGTACAAGGGTAGCTATGGTGAGGGAGGCCCACACTTGGGTGTATAGATGTAGGAGGGAGTAATCATGGAACTTGAGTTACCTTGGCATTTATTTTTCCACCTTTATTCATATGCCTTTTTACTTTTTATTATTATTATTGATTTTTCTTTTATAACTGCTTGGGGCTCGAGGGTATGAGAGCATGATGCAAATGATATATCAATGAATACCCCCTTTAATGTTGGGAAGCTCATCACCCACCAGTGGTTGGGACAATCATGGGTTCCTTAGTAATGCGGGGGTTCAATACAGGGGCCATAGAAAACATAATGATGGCTATGATGATAGGGGTAGAGCTCATGTTGGTTTTTTCCCACATGCTAAATTTGCATGTCCTAACCATCTTTTTCATTTTATGGTAAATTTCCTATTATGAGTGGCCAAATTATGATTTTTACTTTCCTTTTTGCTGCATCAATCTCCAAGGCATCGTTGCAAGCCCGATCCAAAGTTTGGACAAGGGGAGGGGGAGGCTAACTCCTTGTGGACCAAATGGAAAAATTTGGACCAGGATGGGAAATATGTAGAAACGGGTTATAATGAGCAGAGGGGAGTGATATATTTGGTGTGGTAGACAGGACCACACAACCAAAATCAATATTTCCCATGTAGTGCCACTCCTAAAGCTAGCAACCAATAAAGGAGATCCCACGAGACTAGGACACAAGGTTAACCACCAATTTGGACAATGGGACAAGAGTACAAACCAAGCCCCTCATTTCCGTAGAATTCCCCCACTAATCCATACCCAAAATTGTCCATGATAAGTAAGAAAATATACCCAACTACATAATTATAGCCATACCTTCGTGGTTGGAAGTCCCACGTTCAAACATACGATCATGAAAAATGGGCGAGGGTGCATAATGACTAGTTCAGGTGGTGGAGATGATGGCATATCAAGCTATCTGATGGTTGCAAGGGGCTGCTAGTTGCTTATTGAAGACAATCTAGGAGAAAAAATGATCCTATGGGTGTCACCCATAGGTGGTAGGTAACATGCTTCATCCTAACAAATACCATGGTAAAATACCATAGGAGCCCAAAAACCGCTAGCGATAAATTATTATTATTATTTAGTATTTATTAATTTTATTTTATTTTTATCGAGTTAAAGTGTTTATGTTTACATTACACCATATGTTCCATAATGTGCTAGAGAGTTCCTCTCAGTGCAAAAATAAAATTAATAATTATAAATAATAATATACATATGGTCGAGATAATAATAAAATTAATAATTATTATTTAACGACTTTTTAATTTAAGAGTACTTTTTGCACCTCGAGAGATTTTATCCCTCTCGACACTTGATAGATTGAGGGTTAGGATGGATCTAGGTTGGTTAATAATAATAATAATAATAATACTTTGAAATAAAGTTATAATTTAGCTAGTTTTATGATTTTTTTTTTTTAATTTTACCAATGTGAGATGTATTATTAAGTAAGTACTTTGTTGTTTACTATGGATTTATGTCTTTCGACATTTACCAACCATTTAATTTTGTACGGTTTTGCTAGAATATTTAAAGTGTTGCAATACTATTTGGAACCTCTGTTTAAGATTGAAATACACCTATCAATTTATGAAATTTAGGAGAAATTAAAGGAGAGAATTATTTGTAAATGACTAAAGGGGTAGTTATGCAATCTCATTGATTGTCGAGGAAATATATGGAAGATGTCTTAGGTACTTAGTGAATAAATATGGAATTTAAAATGATTTTATGAGAAGGGGTGGCGGGTGTAAAATGGGATCCTCATTAATCTTGGAGGAAAAACTAAGTTGACTTACATATGGGGACTAAGAACCTTCTTCGGTAATTTAGATGAGGCATATGCTCTATTACAAGGTTTATACATGGCCTTAGACTATTGAATTCAATCTCTTACAATGGTGGGAGACTCAAATACAATCATTAAGTTGATGACAATGAAATTCCTCTTTCCTTACTAAAATCTTGCTCCATATTGGCTCCAGTTAAAAAAGAGGTTATCAACCTAAAAGGATGTACTTCTATCAAGTCTCGAGAGAAAAAATCAACAAGTAGATTCTCTTACAAATGAAACCACTACCTTAAAATTGGCATGTCACATGACTGATGATTCAACAATTTATCAATTCACACCATAATCAAACTCTATAACCTCATTGGAAAGTATCAATGCACTAATAATCCTCATGTCAATCACGTGAATTCCTATATTCCAAAGTGAGACAACAAACTCAATGAGACTTGAAACCCCCCTACATGCTTGATGATCCAGATTGGATCATTATCTTGTTTTTCATCCATCTCGATGCATTTAGAGCGGAAAAAGTGGAGGAATAAGCTCACGAGACCTTTTTTTTATCGAAGAGACCCAGTTTGGAAAATTGGGGTTTGAAACCTTCTGGGAGAGTTTTAAGGCATCAAACGATGTTTTTGGGGGTAAAAATTTCCCGCTATAGTGTGGAAAATTATCATGCTAGTATATACACAAATATCTTTACAACGACGCAAGAAGCGTGTCAATCAGATTTCGTATGTAAAAGTTATGCCACTCAGAAGTTGACCTTCATGTTTTCACACCTATAATTCGGGAGGATGTCGCGTCAACCCCCATTATTCATGGAAAATGGGCTAGCGATGTGTTCGTGATGTAAACTATTCTAGAATAGTCTACATTGTAACTCTAGTTAATATTTGATGTAGTTAAAATTAACCACTAGTAGGTTGTCGGGCTGTGTATAACCGGGTCACTAGGAGAAAGAGGCATTCCATTGTTTAGAGAGAATTTTGTTCCATATTTGAGCAAATATAGCTAGAAGAGATAATGGGTAGAGCACACAAAGAGGATCTGTGCACTGTAGCATCCCATGGACCACAAGCATTACTTCATTGTACCTGCAACCTTATTTTTTGGACAGAGAAAGAGGGCGAAGCAACCTCACCTTCCAGCTTAGTTTTCTCCCGAAAAGGCTTCCCAAAGCATATCTTGCGTCTTATGTATGTGCATGTAATATTATTCTGTCGTTATTTAATTTTCTACATCATTTCCATTCACTTTCTTGCACTAATTACAGTTAAATTTACAGATCTATAAGTTTAATAAAACTATAATAGTATAAAATTTCAGAATTTTAATATATTATTAGATATGTTGTGAGGAACTGTCTAGTGGAATATCCATGATAATTTATGGATCATTTGGTATCATATCAGGTTTCTTTGGAAATTTTGTGGAGATTGTAGGGATCTATATCGGCGAGGCCGAAAATTGTAAAAACCTAATCATGGTCGACGGATCTATAAACGAACCTCGTGATCTTGTAGAGGTGAGCTTTACATGGCTAGAAAAACAAGTCACAAATATCAACCACAATTTAAACTTCCTTATGGTGACCTTGAATAACAAGCTAGGGATATTTCGAGAAGATGGGGGTTCAAATGCAGAGGAAAAATAAGAGTGAAGATTAGAAGATCGAGGAAAAACAAAGAACTAGTCAAAGAAAGAATCCAAAAAAGATAAACCTGATTCAAGTGTCGTGAATCAATCCCTGTTTAAAATTGAAGAAAAAGTCGATATCAAGCCATATTACAGAGATATTGACGCTCCGAAGCTGAACCATTGGTTGCAACAACTGGAAGTTTATTTCAGCATTCATCAGATTGAAGAAGGACACACAATATCCTTTGCATGACTGAAATTGGAGGGCCATGCACTGACTTGGTGGGAGAGTAACACAAAAAACCTAGGGTTGGAAGGAGAACCTCCATTGACTAAGTGGGAATATTTCAAAACCCTCATTAAGTCATAGTTTTATCCCATTGGGTATGTGGAATAATAGTGGATCTGGTGGCATTACTTCAGGAAAAATCTAGGCCAAAGCACACACAAGTACACCACATAATTTAGAAAGATGACTATAATGTTGGGTATCTCTCCAAACAACAAAGATGTAATCCTCAATTATTTTGGGGGTATGCACCACCATCTATGTGATAAAGTGATGTTGTTCAAGCCCAAATCGGTGGACGAGGCTTGTGTACAAGCACAATACCTAGAGAACATAGGACTAAAGAGAGCGCAATTAAGTGGATTGAAGCAAAGTAGTAACATGAGGCTTCTAAGGAGGGGAAGAAGAAGCGAAAAGGGGGGAAAGATAAGAAGACAACAACCACAACACATGAGTGCAAAGATCCTAACAACCACTACAACCATTGTAACATTGATGGCCATATAGAGGAAAAATTATGGATTTTTCATCCAAAGCTAAACCCGAAGAAAAAGAAGAAACATAATAATGAGAAGAATCTCATGGCCACATATTCGAGTAACCAAGTTGAAAGAAGCTCAAATGTGGATGAGAATATTGTTTGTATGTCAGTGCAGAAGGAGGTGAACCAGAGTAGCCTTCAACAATAGGAAGAGAAAGAAATGACCAAACTCTTCCATATATAGATATAGGTCAAGAAGACAAATATTGATGCTCTGTTTGAATCGGAATGATAGGCAAACCTCATTGGATTGGAGCTGGTCAAGAAGTTGGGGTTGGAAGTTCATGATCATCCAAACCCATATCCATTAGGATGGGTAAATAAAGATGAAGAGTTGAAGGTAAAAAAATAGTGTAAAATTAGATTTGCGATTAGTGCAGAATTTATTGATGAAGTAGATCTAGATGTGGTTCCCCTTGATGTATGTGGAATTATGCTTGGGAGTTGATACATGTACATGCGAGATGCAATATTCATGAGGATAGCCAATCAATACCGACTCGTCAAGGATGGAAAATCATTCATCATCAATACACACAAAGGTAAGTCAAAAATTTCACTAGTAGGTGCAAACCTGTAGGAATTTATAGGGTAAGTTCCTTAGATCAAGAACCAAAGGTCACCGCTCACAAACAGATCACAAATTAGTACACCAGCATAATCATGTGGTTAAAACCCTCAAAGAGGGAAATATTCCACAGCTTGAGCCAACACGGCCACTTTAGGCAATTTATTAATATAAAAAGAAAAGTTACATATGTTTATATCATAAACGGTTACCGGAAAAATGACCCTCCATGCTCTTTAAATAGAGATCATGGACTAATCAAGTGTTAAGACACGGATCAAGTGTCGTTAATACCGAGGAGAGAGATAATTGTCGGATCACTGCAAATCATGACCACGAATTATAAGTTACAAATGTACATGGTAAAGAAACACACTTTACCTAACTCTACATTAGACTAAGTTATTCTTAACTATTTCCTATGTGTCGGAATATCCTAACAAAACCAAGCCAAGAAAGTGATCAATTCCATCAAGAAGTATGTTTTATTGTTTTTAAGAGAAATTTAGTCTGAAGAGAAGTTAATAAAAGGCAAGGCATTTTGGAGGGGTGCACTAAGAAACATAAAAAACAATTGGAGGAGTTGTTACAAGCATACATGCATGGCTTATGAAAGTCCAAAGGATTACCACCTAAGAGATAAGTGGGACACGAGATCCAGGTATTGTTGAACTCCCCATTGCCAAATATTGGATTGTAAAGGAGTTTTGTATAGAATCAAGTGAGGTGAAGAAACATTTGCAACAACTGTTGGAACATGGTGTCATTCGACTGAGTATGATATCACTTAGAAATTTCCTCTTGGATATGAAAGAGAAATTCCTAAGGTAACCTTTTCAAACCAAGCTTGTAGATTGAAGGCTAGCCCCTTCAATCTAGAGAGGGCTCTCTCTGACAACCTAATCACTAAGCTTAGCAAGTGGCTGTATCTTCAGACAATGGCTAGATCTTTAGTAGGGTTTTTGGATTTTGAGTGTGGCGGTTGGGTAGCGTTAAAGAAATATCAACTATTAGGAAATGGATTCAAATATGAGTCTTTATAAATATTATCAGTGACTCATAAATGATTTAGGAAACAGAGGCAAGGTAAATAATGTCTATTTGTGAATATTATCATTGTAGTATGAAAGTGGAAAAATTTATTGACAATCTATCACATTTGAAGCATCTAACAATGGATGAATTTCAAATGTAAATTTAGAGGAAAATTGTGAAAATTTAACTTTATGAAATGGATAATCTAACAAAGGACGAGTTCCACAACATTTACTTTCAATTTAAATACTTAGAATATTTACACATAAAAGAACAACTAAGAAGGGAATCACATACACATAAGAAAGGAGACAAACTTCAAAACATCTTCATCATGAATCTCTGGTATGAAAGCGATCTGTACTTTTTCACTTAATATAATTAATAATTAGAAAATTTTACAAAACAAAGCAATTATTTCTTCTCCAAAACTTGAAAATCCAACCCTTTTAAATTTAATTTATAGAAATACACAAAACATGAGATCCACAATGTCTGGGAAAGTATTAATTATAATAATCATCAAGACCCAAAATAAATGGATCTGAAAATCCTCTTCACCCATCTTTAGTTTGATCCCCAAGTAGAATTTTATGAGGTGATCTTCAATTGTTGACTTGACATTTTTATAGGAAACAAAATTTTGAAAAATCTGGCAAATTTATGAAAAATAGGCTTTAAATATGCATTCGTGTCTCCCAAATAGTGATAGTTGTGTAAAAACTGAAAGTTTTTTTTTTTTTTTTTTTTTTTTTTTTAATAAATAAACTCATTCCCCCAAAAATACTCTTTGATATTTTGAAAATTTATCTCATATTCTCTAAAACCTCGTCCAAAGTGTATGTCTAAAACATGAAATAATAATTATTTAAATCCCAAAAAATAGGTTTCAAATATTCCTTCATATCCTTCCAACAATGCTAGCTAGGTAAAACTGAGAGAGTCCTTTTTAAATTAGCATGTGTAAAAAAAGAAAACCTCTTTTTGCTTTTAAAAATTCATATCCATATGTTCAAAAACTGCATTTGAATATAGTGGCTAAAACAGGAAAATAGCAGAATTACAAAATTTGGAAAAATAAGCCTCAAATATTCCTGTTTAATTTATAAACCATGATGTATAGGTAAAATATGGAGGAATTTTATATAAATTATCTCGTTCTCAACAATTTTTTTTTTTGGAAATTAAACACATGTTCTGAAAGGTGCGTTTGAACGTAGTGACTAAAACAGGAAAAATGCTGGAAACTACCATTTTAGGGAAAAATGTTGTTTTAGGGTTTAGTTTTAAAACCTTCTATAAGGCTTGGAAATTCCACCAAATGTAACATCAAGGTTTAATAAGGGTAAATATTCTTAAGAAATAGTTTGGGCACTTGAAAATCATTTTGGAAACTCATATTTTCAAAATTTCGTAGCGCAAGCTTTAGGTGTTGAGCCTTAAGACTGTCTTTATTTTGAAATCTATTTCACCACTTTTCCTTCCCTTTTGACATAATTCACAAACCCAATTAGTGTTGATTGATACATTTTCACTCTGAAAAAGGTATTTAAACGATCTCTCTTTTATATTCTAATGTTTCTTATTATTTGAATGAATTTTGTATTTAGCTATCGAATTCATGCAATTCTGTAGCTAATCTCTGTTTCTGCAGCTATTGACATTGTTTGATAAGTTTCGAAGATGAAGGAGAAGAGAGAAGCATATGGGTAGTTTTGAAATGATCCATACATGGATTTTTTTCTACTCACCTGTCCAAAATCGAGAGAAATCACGCCTAAAATCACAGTCAAAGGATTAGTCAAACAGAAGGCCGAGACAACAAACGAGAAGTTGGAAGCTTCACGATTTTCTCTCCACGTAGCAAATCATGAAATCTATGAAGACCACTGTCCTGTTTAGGATTATACTTCTCAGTTTCGTTAATATCTTTAGGCGAGATCACCTCAAAACAGTTGAATTTAATTTATTATAAATACCAAGTTGTTTTGAACCGGAAACAAGTTCAATTTCTATAATATTTCTACATAGCGAAACTCTGTTTTATAAATGGAAGGAGAAGGCGAAGTTCAAGAACATTAATGCATAATTAGTCTCACGTAATTCTTCAAGCCGTTTTGTTGCAGTGGGTCCCTGCACATAAAAGGCTTAGTAGCATAAATTTCTGTTGATTTCTAGTTTAATTTTCCACTACTGCATAGATTAATTCATGAGTTTTTCATTAGCTAAATGTTGAGTTTTCATAAGATGAATGTTGTGTCTTTCGCATAAGTTTAATGCTTTAAGTGTTTCAATTTCCTTAATTATATTGATGCCATAATCTTGTTAACATATGGAATGAATCTCTGTTTTGCATTTGTTTACACAATAAGCATACATCTCAGAACAACCAAGCATTTTACCTTTGCGCAGTAGGAAGAATACTCTGTTTTCATTCTTAGTTAAATTAGCCCTTTCAATTTACACAACATAGTCATTTAGATAGGATCTTTAGAGGTTTGATAATTTCCATTTCATAGAATTCATAATAGAATATTTCATTTTAGTAGTGCATAGAACTAGAGATTAGTTTAATACTCTGTTTTTCATAGGATTAATTTGGATAATTTTCATGTGATAAGTAGAGAGAAATTTTCAGTTACATGATATGATTTTATCATAGTTTGTATTGATGCTTTGTTCACATTTAGAATAAATTTAAATAGATAGTCTCCTTCTTTAATTCAATAAGTTTAGAAGTATTTTCATAGACATTTGAACGATAATTGCCGGCATAGGATAATCTAACAAAAAGTTAAACTTGGTTTCTTTTTATGCGATATAGACTTGTTTTAGATGATTTTTCTTTCTTAATTTTACATTTCCTTTTATTCCTTCTTGTAACTTTCATTTTCTAGTTATTAGAGTATTTTCTTTAGAATAATTCATAGATCAATTTCCTTCTTAGATTAATGTTAAACATTTCCTTTTCTTCCTTCTTAAGTTTATTTTTCAAGCATTAAAATTCTTCTAGACTCATTTACTTTCTTTCTTTTAGATTTCATTCATATAAAATCTCTAAAAACACAAAAGACTAAAGTTTCCTTTCTAGTTTTTTTTTTAAAATCAATTGTTCTTCTTTCTTAATTTTCATCATAGGCTTTTAATTAAGTTTAGGTTTCATTCCTTAGATCAGTTCTTAGTTTTTCCTATTTCATTCTGTTAGCCTCCTATAAAAATTTGTCATACCAAATGGTGGCTAAATATTTTTAGCCTTCAAGAAACAATTCATGTTAAAATTGTGAGTTCTTGAAGTCTTATGATAATGATTACCCTTTGAGTTAATCTTCACTACTATTTCATTATTAATCCTAAAAGTACCTGCTGTTTTACCAAGAGAATACTGCTTAAGAGGCCCCACTTTCCATCATTTCACTTCTCTTTTCACTCACAAAGAATTTCATTTTCACCCTTATTCCCTTCATAAATTCATTCTAAAAACCCTTCATTTAACCTTCATAATCCTCAAAATACCTCTTTAAACCCTATATTTCCCTCCATCTGGTTTAAAAATCCCTCCTCTCACCTGTTGGAACCCTCATTTTGGCTTAAAAATCACTATTTTTGGGCCTAAAAGCATTCTTTTGAAATATATAGGTCTTAAGCCCCCAAGGGCTTATTTCCTTTAGTACCTTTCCCCCATGTGGTCGAAGCCCCACAATCAGGCGCTAAAGGGCTTAAAAACTCTTCCCGAACCCTTATTTTCCTTTATTTTTCATTTCCCCGACGTTATGATTCAAAATGAACCTGGACCGTTGATCTAAACAGATCAACGGCCATCGGGCCTCCTTTCCTCTGCCTTTTCACCTCTCGTCCCTTTTCTCCTTTCAAAAACCTCCGCCCCCCTATTACATCTCAATGCCCGATCATCAGATCCAACGGTCGGGACTTAACCCGATGAACTCCGTTTACCACCAATAAACACATCCACAACACGACAAATTCTATGTCACCGTAGACCCCACTCCATCTCCTCCCTTGCGTCTTTCGACCCGTCGTGTTCATTCCTAACCGCTGATCTACCTTCGATGATCCGACGACTGATATTGCATTTCAAAAAAAGTTTGCGCCTAAACATTAACGCCAATTTTTTTTGCGAAATGGGCGGTATTAGGAGGGACGTGTGTCAGGTAATATATGGTATCGCATTTTTTTTGGCAATACCACCTACCTTGCTAGAGCCCGCTCGAAAACCGCTCCCGGTTTTCTGTTATATCGCTCCCTCCTCAATGTTATTTTCGCTTTTAATCCTGGCCGTTGATCTCTGAGATCGAACGACTTGTGTTATATCGCAACCCCATTCGTTTTCCCTTCATCTATTCTCCCAAGCGAATTCATTGAAATATCTCCACCGTTGATTGTCCTAATCCAACAGCTCCTGTTCGCCGTCGTGCCCAAACCTCCATTTGCACCTGGTTAGCTGCTCTGCCAAGGTTTTTCTCCCTTTTTCCGCTGCAGCCACATTTTTTTCTCACTGATCCTCCACCCTCACGAGCCTATGAAGTAGTCTTTACCACATCCGTAGGGTTTCTTAACAATTTGTTGTGTTTTGCAGGGTTTAATGGTGGTTGTTCTGAAAATTTCTACAGTCACAGTCAGGTGACATTTTCGGCCCAAAATGACTATTCTGTGGTTTTTATCAAAGAAGAAAAGGAGCTGCACATTTTGAAATCCAAGTTTAAATCAATTGGATCACAATCCAGGGTTTAACAGAGACCCTTCAATAGCAAAAAGCCACCTGTATAAACAAAACAAACAAAGTGTATCAGAGCGAAGAAATTAATGACAAATAGGATTAATGCCTAAGCCTAAAGATCGAGGTTTTTAATCCACGGGTTAAAGAGATTGAGACAATGCCAAAGAATGAAGACCCGAAGATGAAGATTATGGCTTAATCAAGCCTAAACACAGCTCAAGAACAAGTTAAAGTGTTTTAAAATAAAACATAGGAAAATCTCCTGAAAGGCCTCCACTACCACATCAGAGGCTAAAATATCCTTTCAGCTACCAAAGTGCCACCTGCAGTCTCAATAAATCAAAAGAAGGCATAATTATTGCCTAGTCAGTGATATTTTGTTTAAAGACTGCCAAAGTTATTGCCAGCCTGCCTAAAGAGTTTTAAAGTCAACAAAATCTGCCAAGTAGCTTAATATTTAATGAAAACCAATTAATACAGAGGAAATATCAGAAAAATTCTCTATTGAACCTCTCAAAGACATAGAAGCATTAACTTGTATTAATTTAACCTAGAGACCCTTCCTTTTATTCCACCTCCTCATTTTCCTATAAAATCTCCTTGAGGAGCACATTGTAAAGGGTTGGTTGTTGGATTTTGATGTAATACTTGCTGCTCGAAACTTTCTGCATGTAAATAGTTCTCAGAGGCTTTGAAGCTCTGTTGTGTAATGAAAGAAGTTAGGCTGAGAAGAGAAGATGTTGCTATACTGAAACATTGGACTTGAAGTATGTAACTGGATTGACATCAATACACAAGCTGATTCATGGGATCCTGGTCTATACCATTGGTGATGTACCTCTCATTTTACATGTTTTCCTTTTTATGTTTTCCATAAAACTGTCCATTTTTCTCTGATAAAGAACAAAAAATATAGAGCTAGGATTTACTCTTAAAATTACCCTACTCTTACTGATAAGCTTTATCTTTATGTTTTCCTCCAAATGTATATTTAAGAATGATTTAATATAGTCCAAACAGTCAAGGAATGTTGGTGAGCCCATGTCTTACTATCTAAACTTTAAACATTGTTCTTGAATGATATTTTCATTACATGGTAAGTAGAGTTAAACTAGAAAAGTTTATGGTTTTCCCTATCTTCTAGTTCTTTCTCCAAAGGTTGTTTGAAAGTTTCCCTATGAGTATGCTGAAAGCAAGCTTAGATTTTAATGATATCTTACTTGATCTTAAGCTACACTTTGTTTTTCTTATATGTTTTCATCCTTTTTGAAAGTAGTCATGTGGATTACTGGATTGTTTGTCCAATAAGTTAGCTTTAATACAAGCTTTTCCAAAGAAGTCTATGGTTAGCCCTGTCCTTTGGCTGGTTTCAAACAGTTACTTAAAAAGGATTTTTCTTGTCTGGAAAGTTGATAAATCCTTGTTGAAATTATTGAATTTTTTCCACTTTCACAACACTCTTAATGTTCCATTCCATCATTTAAACTAAAGGATATTTTGATATATATGACTTGCCCCATGGACCACTCTTGATAACTGTTTTACAATTAAAACCTTCTATGAATCCATAGCCCAATGGATTAAGTGTTGTTTCATACCCATCCTATCAGCTGAACCTTACTTTGATTATTCACATCTTTACCCCTCTGAAACCCTTTCATTTTCAGGAATTTCCACTCAATTAAAAGATCATACCAAACCAAACAAACAAAAAACCTTGTTCTTCATAACTAGCCTAATATCATATTAAAACCTTAAAAGATAAATCAATCTTTGCACTTATAGAGAGACCCCTCTCTGGATTCAGGAGGGCTAGATTCTAGAATCCCAAAGTGGTTCACATGTAGGCTCTGCAACGCTTGTATTTTCCAATCTTGCAAACTACAGAGACCTAACACATTCAAACATTGAAGATAAAACATAAAACTCCACAAAAAAACATATAAAATCTACGCAACAAAGTAAGAAAGATAGGCTTCTAGAATATATAGTGCACCTTCACTTCACAAGATTACTAACTCCCGTCGATAATTTATGATGGAAATTTAAGACATTAAATTGCCTAAAAATTTTGGCGCCGTTGCCGGGGAAGTGTAATTAGGAGCCTTATTTCTTAAATCTAAAAAACAATCTAAAAAAAAAACAAAACATGATATGCGTAGAGAAAGCTATTCTAGGGGTAGATTTGTAGCTAGAGGTAGAAGTTTGATCCCAACAACAACACTCACCCCACCAAGACCACGTAGTGCCACATCGCCAGCTCAAACTCATATTCCATTCTTAAAATATAGACTCCTTGAAGTCATAAGGTAAAAAATTCAGCCTAGAGACTCTCCAATTTCATCAACTGAAGCAGTTATAGAAGAAGAAGATCCTAGATCTCAAACAACAGGAGTGGTATTTTTAACCTCCAATGGAGAACAAATCTCATCTCAAGAGTTAGAAGTCCCTAGTGAAGAGGAGGAATAAATCTTCTTCAACATACCATTGATAGAATAAATAGAAGAAGAAAAAATAACTCCAAGAATAGAATCCTATATTAGTTATGAGGAATCTACAATGGAAGGAGAAGGAGAAGTACACAATCTGAATGGAGAAGAATTAAGAATAGGAGGAGGAAGAAGAGGTGGACGAGATGGAGGAGGAGGTAGAGGAAGAGGAAGAGGGGAAGAGAACAAAGATGACAATAGAGAAGACCCTGTTGGATTTCCTATCTATGGTGAGGATAAAACTGCTACAATGATGTATATCTCACCTTCCATCCTTCCCAATTTTCATGGACTAAGAAATGAAGATCCTGAAACATTTCTATTTGAATTTGAGGTTTTATGTAGATCTTATGACTACTTACAAGATTCTAAAAAATTGAAATTGTTTCCTCCAACACTTAAGGGTGCAACATTAAAATGGTTCATGGGTTTAATAACACATTCTATTAGGACATGGGAGGATATGAAGAGTGAATTCTTGCAAAAATATCAGGATTATTGCATGCCTCATAGTCAGAAAGATGAAGGTTCTAAGATGATGCAAAGAGATGATGAAAACTTAGAGGACCTAATTGAGATATTCAGTTACGACTTAAAAAGAGCTAAACTGGAAAACTTGGATCAAGACACTTTAAAAGCTCTCTTGTTGAAAGCCATTAGAGATGAATGGATAGATATCTTTAATATGATGGGAAAATGAGACATTTCTCAATTTCCATTACCTAATAATTCTGAATTATGCATACATCTTTCAAGAGGGAAATCAAGAAATGAAAAAAATTCAAGATATCTTGTTCTCTGTAGAGTGAATAAGTCTATAGCTGGAATAGTAAGTAGGGCAGAAATAGGAAATTTGCTTGATGAATTCAAAACATATATTTTAGGGAGTCTTAGTGAACAAATAGACACCTTAAAATTACAAAACAAGAAAAAAGCTGAAAGTGATGCCTTATTTACCTTCTGTCCTAAGTGCAGAAAGAAACATGGCTTAAGAGAATGTCCTCTTCATTTCAAAGTCATAGAGACCTGTGTCATATGTACAGAAATTTATGAAACAAAGAAATGTCTTTTTATACCAAGTCTTAAAGCTGTCTTCTAAGAAGAAATAGCACCACATCCAATAGATCCTCTTTGTTTTTTCTCTATAAGACCATGACAAGGGCCACAAAATCAAGGTTTTAATACTCAGATGTATACTCAACCCCCACAGAATAATTGGAATTCATTAATTCCATGGCAGCAACCTTGGTCTCAGCTTCAATCTTGGGCACAAGGAATGAAAAATCTCTATGGAATATATTCTCAATATCACCAATATCCACAATATTATCTGAACTATCCTCCACAACATTGTCCTTAACCTAGTCAACAACCTCAATTCCCAAATCATAATCTATAACTTTCATTACCATTTCCACAAAGGCCAAACCAACTACATGCTCAGCCAATCCCAAATCCAAATAATAAAAATACACAACCTATCTATAACATAGAGGGACATAATTTTCAAACTTATATGATAACTCCAATAGATCTTAACAATTTTCAACTTAGATCTAGTAGAATACTAGAAAAGAAAAATCCGTATGTTGTTATTCAAGAGAAAGTTGAGAACTGTAATGATGAAGTTTCTCCTCAAAATGAAAATCTTCAAAACAAAAATAATCATTCTGGAGAAGGGGAATCTCTTCATCAGAATCAAAATTTTCAAAATCAAACACAAAAATATCCAATAAACTCAACTCCTATCACATAGCAACCATCAATATCTATATCTAAACCCCATTTTCCTGAAAGATTACAAATTGATAGAGGGGTAGAAAATTTTTTTTTGTTGCCTAACTATGATATATTAGATGAAATGAAAAATGTTTGTATCAAAATTCCTTTGTTACAAGCCATTAAGTAAATCCAAATCCTTGCAAAAACAATGAGAGAGTTGAGTATAAAAAATTTAGGAAGAAAAACAAAAGAAGTGAAAAGAATCCAGTTAGTGGGGAAAATTGCAGATATCATGATTGGAAAAACAACCATACAAAAATATTTGGATCTAGGAAGTCCTATTGTAAAAAAACACATCAATGGTATTGAGATTCCAAATACATTTATTGACTTAGGAGTAGCCATAAACATCATGATTAAACAAACTATGGAACAACTAAATCTTCCAAACCTTCAGTATACACCAACATTACTGCAATTAGCAGACATATCAGTAATCAAGCCAGATGGTGTACTAGAAGACATTTATGTATCCTTAGACTCTTGGGAATATCCAGTTGAATTTATGATCTTGACTCCCAAGAACAACTTAGGAGGACATCCATGATATTAGGAAGACCTTGGTTAGCTACACCTGATGCTTTCATCAGTTGTAGATTTGGTGATATGTTTATTTCTGATGGAAATTCAACAAAGAAATTCACTCTATATCCTCCAGCAAAAACAATGATAGAAGTAGAAGATGAAGAATGGATGGATGATGATAATGGTATACAACCTATTTTAACTATTTCCCACATTAGTGAAGAAAATCAAATTCTAAATTCAATAGAAAATTATGAATCATCTTCACAATGTGAGAATAGTCAATTTTTTCAAGAAAAATGTAATATTGAATACTTATCATCGAGACAAATGTCTTTATATTCTATGGAATAATTTGGTAATTCTTCAATTAAAATATTTCCAGGTAAAACTTTAAACATAAACAAAAACCTGGAAGAATTTCAAAAAGAGGAGTTAGTCAAAACATTGAAAAAACATTCTTCTACATATGCATGGGAGTACACTGACATGAAAGGAATTAATCCTGAGACTTGCATGCATCATATCCATATTGAGGAAAATTCTAGACCAATTAGACAACCTCAAAGAAGAATGAATCCAAATCTCAGGGAAATTGTAAAGGAAGAACTACATAAACTAATGAACGTAAACTTTATTTATATAATATCTGACAGTCAGTGGTTTCACCTTTAGTAATTGTCCCTAAGAATAATGGCAAATGGAGGGTGTGTATTGACTATACGGAGTTGAATAAGGGTACTTTAAAAGATCGTTTTCCATTACCTTTCATAGATCAAGTTTTGGATACATTAGCAGGGAAGAAATAATTTTAATTTTTGGACGGGTTCAGTGGGTACAATCAAATTCAACACCTGAAGACCAAGACAAAACCACATTTACCTATCATTGGGGAACTTATGCTTACCGCATACTTCCTTTTCGATTGTGCAATGCACTTGCAACATTCCAAAGAGTAGTATTAAGAATTTTCTCCGACTTAATACACGGTTGTGTGGAAGTGTATGAGGATGACTTCACAGTTTATGGAAATTCTTCTGAAGAAACTCTTGAAAAGTTGGAAAAAGTTCTCATAAGATGTAAAGAAGCGAATCTCTCACTAAGTCATGAAAAATGCTTTATGATGTTTACTAAGGGAATTGTTTTAGGACACCATATTTCAGGAAATTGAATTAAGGTAGACTCATCTAAAGTAGAAGTTATTTCCAAATTAGAAATCCCAAATTGTCAAAAATATGTTAGGAGTTTTCTTGGTTTTACATGGTACTATAGAAGATTTATATAAAACTTCACAAAAATGTCATCTCCACTCTTTAAATTGCTCACTAAATATCAAATTTGAAACTTTGAGAGCAAAGATATCTAAAGCACCCATCTTAAGAGGACCAAATTAGAAATTACCTTTTCACATCTCAACTGATGCTTCAGACACAACCTTGGGAGATCTATTAGGACAAAAAAATCCGACTCCTTATGCAATCTACTATAAAAGTAAGAATTTGACTCCTGCTGTGTTAAATTACACTGTTACTTAAAAAGAGTTTCTAGCTGTTGTCCATGCTATTAATAATTTTAGACATTACATCACTGGATATGAAACATTCATTCATACAGATCATTCTGCAATTAGATATCTAATGAATAAATCTATTACTAATGGCAGAATCACAAATGGTTACTACGCTTGCAAGAATTTATCATCACCATTCTAGATCGACCTGGAAAAAAAATCACAGTTGCTGACTTTTTATCTAGAATTCAAAATGATAACCATGATACATCAGTAGAGGACAATTTTCTTGATGAGTACCTTTTTGCAACATCTACTAAATCTCCATGGTTTGCAGACATTTCTAATTACTTGGCCACTGGAAATTTACCATCATATTTTTTTCGTAGATAAAATAGAAGGATAATTCAAAAAAGTGCATCATATTCATGGGTAAATAATGAATTATACAAGACAAGTCCATATCTCATTATTAGAAGATGTGTTCGAGAAGATGAGATACCTAAAATAACAAAGGCATGCCATGATGATCTATGTGGAGGACACTCTGCTGATAAAATGAATACTTATAAAATCCTTCTTTTAGGATATTATTGGCCTTCCCTTTTCAAGGATGCCAAGGAGTATGCTAAAAGGTGTGACGATTGTCAGAGAATGGGGAAACCTGTTCCTACAGATGAAATGTCCTTGCAACCACAGGTACTCATCAAACCCTTTGAAAAATGGGCCTTGGACTTTGTTGGACCAATCAATCCACCATCAAGACAAAAGACGTATATTCTTGTATGCACTGATTATGTCAGTAAATGGGTAAATCACTTTCTTTTGATAATGAAAATGCTGTAGTTTCATTTCTCTTTGAGGATATTTTTACTCGTTTTGGTTTCCCAAGGGAAATTTTAATAGATCAGGGAACTCAGTTTACATATAGAATGGTGCAAAATATCGTGGAAGAATATAAAATCAAGCACAGAAAGTCTACTTCATACCATCCACAGGAAAATGGACAAGTGGAGTCCACCAATAAAGTGATTGAAGCAATCCTCACAAAGACTATACATCTACAAAGAAAGGATTGGGCAGAAAGGCTTCCTGAAGCTTTATGGGGCTACCAGACTACATGGAGGAATACAATAGGACATACTACCTATGAACTTGTTTATGAGAAGCAAGTCTTGTTTCCAATAGAGTTCCAAATCAGAACCTCCAAAACATTAGTCAAATTGGGATTTGACTTATCAGAAGCACAAAAACATAGAATGGAGCAACTCAATGAGCTTGATGAAATAAGGAAAGATGCAGTTCAAAAGACCATTCTAGTTCAGCAACAAAGATCTAGATGGCATGATAAGCACACAAAAGAAAGAAAATTTCAGGTAGGAGATTGGGCACTTTTATTTGAATCAAAGTTCAAGGACTTACAAGGGAAATTTCAAACTCATTGGTTTGGGCCTTATGAGATTGAAAGAGTTTTTGATAATGGAGCAATCAAGATAAGGACTATTGATGAAGAAAAGGTTCCTCTTCTTGTGAATGGGCATCGAATAAAGGTCTATCATAAACCATTGACAATAGAGGAATTTGTCAAATTTTTTCAAGACAATGCTAATATGAAGTTGGTGAAGAAGAATCCTTCTTCTTCTCCAACTTAGTTTTCTTTTTACTTTTCATATCTAAAAAAAAAAGGAAAAAAAAAGATATATATATATATATATATATATATATATATATATATATATATATATATATATATATATATATATATATATATATATATATATATATATATATATATATATATTATTAAAAAGAATAAAAAATAAAAAAAATTGTATAAGTATGAAAACCAATCATTGATTGGCATCCTTATACAAAAAATACAAGGTGAAAATCAGAGTTTATTTCTAACATCTTATATTTTCTTTGCTCCCATTCTAAAAATCACAAATTCTTTGCATTTCCCTTTCTTTCAGAAAAATAAAGATTAGCTACAGAATTGTTGCATTTCTGCAGCTATTATGACATTCTGCAACTCTTACACATCTCTGCAACACAGATGAACATAATGTAGAAATTATACAAACAATATGTATACCAAAGGATTCAATCTGATCATGCAATATATTAGATCAAGATACTAAATCATTCTACAATTAATTTGTGGAAATTAAAGACGATCGCACAATCACACCAACTAAGAGAAAGCAAATCAATTCAGAACACAATATATTTTTTTAGGGAAAGCGACTGCTCAAACCCCTCTATCTCTATTGTATAATGAACCAAGCAATCATGAAACAATACAATACATCCCTTTAACCTTTGTCTCAACTGGGTCTTCATCAGAAACGACATGCATGCAACTATTAATAGTAAAACATCAGTCACTTGACATATCACTGCATGTGAAGTAAATCTGATTTAATTCACTTGACCTCTCACTAGTGCAACAATAAGTTACAACTAGTTAGACTAACTTTAACTCACTTAATTGAGTTAACTGATTTCTCATGCATTAAAATAATACATTAACTGCAACTTGGACTCTAAAACAAATAGAATCACTCTACATGCCTCACCAATGACCCTCAACTCGAATTTCATGAGCTAATAGTGTCTATCAGACTCAATTGACTATTACAAGTGATTATGAGATAAGATTACAATTTATTGTCCAATTTATTTAAGGCATAAATAACTTTAACACATATTTCTTTCAATTTAATTAAGGAATAATTAAATCAAAAGCCTCGCATGGTAGCCATTACTGGGTGCCATTTTTTGGATGCTATTTTTAGATGCCAATTTCACTGTTTCTTGTTGCAAATTTCAACACAGAACTGATTGACAAAAGAAACTGAAGACAATATTGAAGATCACACTGAAGAATGTACTCAAAGACACCTGAGGAATCAAGAACAAAGAATAAAACAATAAAGGTTAGCTATCTCCAAGGTATGATACGATTTTTTTTTAATAATAAGGTTCAAAACATTGATATATTTTTTTTCCTCGAGAAAAAAACGTAATTTTATTACTGCAGGTGAGTACAAAATTACAATGAGAAACACATAGTTGTGTGTTCAAAAGAGACAAACCCAGGAGTTTGTTTACAAAAACAGTAACATAGTGAAAACAAGCCTATGCGGGACCAGAAGCTGATTAAAACAAACTGTTCATAAAAAAACAAGCTGTTCATATAGTCCCTTTGGAGAAAACAACTGATCAACAAAACGAAACACTGCTCTACTATAAGCAGTCCAACAAGAATCCACAGCCAAGAAAAATAGATTTTTACTACTCATCATGATTCCAGACATAGTTCAATAATTCAAAAAACGGGCCAGTTGGAAGCACCCAACTGTTAAGACGCAATAATCTGTAAAGAAAACCACCCAGGAGAACCGATGACACTGTTTATCACTTATTAACTGTGTCCAACCCTCAATTTTAGCCCTTCAAGTGAGAAATATTGAAAAAAAAAACCCAGTGGTTTCGCAATCTCCAACAGCATAAGAAAATGGGAAAGTGCTCACCAAGTGTAAGCAGCCAAAACAAAACAAAACTGTTAGACAGTTTCGGCCCATTGCAAACTGTCCACCGAGCAAGAAGCCCTTATAAAAATAGTTAAATTTCAATTCCATCTTCAGCATAAATTGTTGTGAATAAGCACACACCATGAGTATGCTTCCTGTTGGCTTGATGTTGTCCAGCCAACCAAAGAACGCAGTAGCCTCTCGGTCAAAAAAGAAAGATGTAAATATTCATAGATATTGCTATTCAGGATTTCTCTAATCCTTCAGAAAACCACTGCCTGCAGGATCCCTCTCTTAGAAGCTCGATCAATGTAAGCAACCCTCAGAATGAATCCTGTTGAGACAACACACCTTATGAAAGAAGTCAATTGGCATTTTGTTTTTAGTCCAAAAAAAACGAGTGATAATTCCCATCCACCCTCACCAATCTGTTGAGACAACAAATTATGAGTATGAAAACTGTTGTCAAATTGTTGACAGGCCAACACATAAACCTGTATCCACTTAATCAAATAAAGATGGGTGGAAGTATTCAGAAATAACACCATCCATATGTTCTCTGATCCTCTAGATACCATCGTCCTGCAAAATCCCCCTCTTTGAAGCTCGATCAGCCTGGTCATTGTTTTCTCGGTAGATATGCTGACAGGAGAAAGAAACAAATGAACAGAGGATCTCCCCAATTGAGCAAAACAGATTTTGTAAATGATGAACTCTGCAAATCTGAATTCCTTTAATCCAATTTATCACATTCAAGGAATCCCCAAAAACATTTAGCTGCCTGCAACCTTTCTCCAAAGCGAACAATAGAAGAATCTTGAGGCTCAGCAATTCAACAAAATTATTTGTCCCTACCCCAAGCCCAACAGAGATCTCATACCAATGAGATTCCGAGAGAAACAGTAGAGCTCCACCACCACAAACATTTTGCTGCATGGCTCCATCAAAAAAACCCCAAGGGTTCCTCCTATCAATATCCAACAGGAGGACCTCCCTCTGATTGGAAGCACGGATATGAATAGGAAAATCAGAGTGCAAACCAACATTCATGGCACCAACAATCTCAGGAGTACTGACAGAACCATCAAAAAGTAGACGGTTACGAGCCAACCAACAACCCCAAATAACAAGGAGCGACAGAGCTTTTAAATTCTTCTCAGCATTAGACACCCACCACGCATCCCAAGCATGAGATACAGAAATGCCCTCCCATCTACACTGGATACCCAATAACCTGGAACACTCCAACCAAATACCTTTAATGAAAGGACAACTGAGGAAAAGGTGGTTAACTGATTCAACATCAGATTTGCACAAACAGCACCAGCTAGGACCCTGAAAACATCTGTTTTGTAGCACATCCCAGGTAGGGACCTTATTTTCAAGGACACACCACATAAAAAGTCAAGTATTAGGAGGACAATGCAATTTCCAGAGATACTTCCACCACCACCGCTCCTCACCCAAGACAACCTCAGCACTAAGTTTTGTGTAGCCAGCCTGGGGAGAATAGATCCCCGAAGGATCAAAATCCCAAGAAATCTTATCATCCCTATCCAAAAGCACAAGATGAGCCTGCTTTAAAGCCATAATATATACAGCCAGTGCCCTCTCATCATAGTCCTCTAGCCCCAAAGAGGAGGCCAGTAACCAAGACTGAATGCCCAACCTTCTCCGAATCGGATCAGCAAGTTGGGAGAGAAAAGTAATCCCCTGCTGCCTTAGGGCCTCAACCGTACGCCTGGGAAGGAGGTGTTGTAGAACACTTCCCATCCAAGGATCCTCACCCACCCGAAGCTTCCTTCCATTACCCACATCCCAAGCCAGACTTGTTTCCAGAATGTGAAAAGATTTAACAAGGGCCTTCCAAATCACCGATCCCCCTGCAAAGGATTTTCTTGGAATCCTTATCCAATCAACAATGGAAAAAGGAGCAATATATTTCTGAGAGATCACTTGAGTCCAAAGGCTATCAACATTGATGAGCCTCCACCCACCCTTAGCAGCAAGAGCCTGGGCAAATAGAAAGATATTTTTCATATCCCATCCTCCCAACCCTTTTTGGACAACAATTTTCTCCCACCGAACCCAAGGGGTCACCAAAGAATCCTGTTTCCCACTCCACAGGAATCTAAAGCAAATCCTCCTGGCAGCCTCCAAAATACCCTTTGGAATCCAAGACAGGGACAACCAATAAACCGGGACAGCCTCCAAAACCGGCTTAACTAAAATCAGCCGCCCAACTCTAGACAACCATTTATGAGACCAAACTTTTAAACGTTTTTCCAGCTTTTCCAGCAACCAGTTCCAATCATTTTTCCTATAATCATTGGGTTTTAAATGGAACCCCAAATAATTCAGACTAGCATCCAAACCAACAGAGTTATAGGGAAAGATCCTCATGAACTCACGCCTCTCCTCTTCCCTCAAAAAATGTGTAGAAATGGAAGACTTCCCAGCATTCACTTCCATTCCCGTAGCTTTGCCAAAAAAATCTAGAATCTCACCAATAGAGTTAGCATCACGCACTGACCCAGAACAAAAAATTAAAACATCATCCACAAAAAGTAGATGAGTGATGAAAAAGTTGGGAGCAACCTGAATGCCCTTCAAGGAACCCTGTCTCTTTGCCTCATGAAGAGCTCTGCTTAAACCCTCAGCAATTAGTAAAAATAATAGGGGAGAAAGGGGGCAGCCCTGGTGCAGCCCCCTTTCAGCATGAAAAAAGGGAGATGCAGCCCCATTAAGCAGAACAGAAAAAGAGACAGTTGTAATACAACTCATAATCCACCTAATGAAACCAATGCCAAAACCTAGGTGAGTCAGGAGCATACGAATATATAACCAGCTTACCCGATCATATGCTTTGGAGAGATCTATTTTTAGCACTGTCCCTTTGGGGTTCTTGGTCTTCATGCTGTGGAGAGCCTCTTGTGCAGTTCCGATTGCTTCATGAATTTGACGACCTTCTAGGAAGCCAAATTGTTCACCAGAGATATGAGTAGACAAAATGCCTTTGAGTCTTCTCGCAACCACCTTGGCAATCACTTTATAGATACAGTTGCACAACGAGATAGGATGGAAATCAACCAGAGAAAGAGGGTTATCCACCTTCGGAATAAGAGCTATGAAGGTGGAATTGAAGCAAGCAGGAATCCGCCGAGAGTTCCTGGTATCCTCCACAACTTTCAACAGATCTGTCCCTAGAACATCATAAAGAGCCAAGAAAAACTCGACCGACCACCCATCTGGCCCAGGACTTTTGTATTTTTGGAAGCTATGAAGAACCTTCTTTAATTCCTTCTCAGAGACCTCAGCCATCAAAGATCTGTTATCAGCCTCCTCTACAAACCTCGGAAAATATTGAGCTACTCTTATCACTTCCGCAAGTGATGCTTGAGCTGGGGCCTTAAATAGATCCTTGAAATGATCAACCCCCAACTTAGCTTTAGCCTCAAAAGAAGAATGCTCAATGCCCTGACCATCTCTTAAGCTCCATATAGTATTAGGCGCCTTCCGACCACGAGCATATGCATGAAATTTTTTTGTATTCTCATCCCCACTAGCCAACCATGTGGCCCTACTCTTCAGCCTCCAATATTCCTCCTTATCCATAAGAAGGGAGTTCCTTCTTTTTTCAAGTAAGACAAGAGTGTCTTTATCAACTTGGGATTGATAGCCTCCACCAATCCCCTCGTAAATCAAGCGAAGATCCTCTTCCACCTGTTTCAACTCCACATCCTCCCTCTGTCTTTTAGAAGCCGACCAAAACTTCACAGCATCCTTGATGCGTTTTAAATTTTCAGCAAATTGAAAGGCAGTAGAAAGAGGAAAATCCACCCTAAAAGGAATCCATCTATCAAGAACCAGAGCTTTGAAAGAATCGTCCCTGAGCCAGATTTTGTTGAACTTTAAAGGGCTAGGAGGCTGCCTAGGCCCGATATTGAACTCAAGAAAGATGGGGAAATGATCAGATGCACCCCCACTGCCTATCCACTGCCTAATCTGAAAAGGCCTGTCCACAATCTACTCAGCCACCAGGAAATGATCAAGTCTCTTCGCTATTCTGCCTTCAGCACATCTATTATTCCTCCATGTGGGTTTCATCTTTATGGGCTCAATGTCGAGCAAATGATTCTCCTCCAATTTTTGTGTGAAATATCCTGTCAAAGAATCAGTTTGAGCATGGGGACCCCAGACCTCAGACTAGCCTGAAGTAAAATTCATATCCCCTCCCAAAATCACCGAGTCTCTCTTGAGTAAAGAATTACCCAGGAGGGAATCCCAGAAAGGGATCCTGTCCTGTCATGATATGGGCCATAAATATTTAAAATGTTAAAAGCTTCACCAAGCTCCAACGACAAGAAATTTAATCCTAGGACCGATTCCATACCCCAGAAATTTTGAGATTTGATTGTTCTATCATTCCATCCGACAGCCAATCCACCCGACCTTCCTCTAGCATCCAGCGACTCAAAAGTCCAGCCTGGCAACCAACCTTCCAATCTAGCTTTGACCATAGTCCCTTCACCTAAAGTCTCTTGTAGCAGAATAATATCAGGAAAATCCAAAAAAATAATTCTCCGGAAAGCAGCTTTCTTATGGGGACCTGCCAAGCCCCTGCAATTAAAAGACATTATCTTCATTACACACCCGACTTCAGGGATTGGCTTGCTCTAAGCGCCCTGTCAATCGAAATCTACCTCCCATCATGAACATCCAACATAGCTCGATCCTGAGCTTTTGCCAAAAATGAGATCCTACCCCTGCCCCGAGCAAATGGGGATTTTCCCTTCCCAAACCCACCTACACCTTTTTTAGCACTAGATCTCAGATTATATCCAGTGCCCAAAGGGGTTGAGGTTACCACGAGGGCCAACAACTCTTCACCTGGATCGAAAACAGAGACATAAGCCTTCTCTTGGAGTGCAAGCAGAGAAAAAGCAGGCTGAGAAGAAGTATTAGGAACAGAAAAAGGAACCTTACCACAATCATCCTTCCAAGCCGAGACTATAGTCGGTATCAGGTTTAAAAAAATATTGATGACAGGGGAGAAAGGAAAAGAGCCCATAAGTGAAGAGTTCAACACAGATAACACTTCTTTCAACATACCATCGACCTTCAATTGGTAGTTCGCTCCATAATGGCGACTATGAACCTTCACAGCAGTTAACGTTCCACACCCAGCTTTCTGAGAGAGTGACTCCTCCCCAGGAGATGGACCAGAATCCTCATTCAACACCTGGTGATCTACAGCAAGCAGCATGCTAGAAACAGAGGCATCAGAATGTGAAGCGCTTGTGAAGGTTGATATAGGCAATGATTGCGAAACGTGAGGACTAATGCCAACCCCCTTCACCAAAGGTTCCTCCACATATGGACTAGACCCCCGACTTTTAACAAAGCGAGAGGGAGAACCACATTCGTAGGCAGGATGGCCATAAACATGGCACCGACGACAACGAAAAGGAACCTTCTCATAGTCGAGGATCTGCTTAATGGCATACTGCCCCCACCGGAGAATCAAAGATTCTGCAAGGCCTTCTCTAATGTTAATCATCACAAGAATTCTAGCAAACCGCCTGAGATTAGTCTTAAGGAAAGATAGGTCTGCCTCTAAGAAGACCCCAAGCGTATTGCCTATACCACATAGGTGTTCCTCTGTCCAATAATGAAGAGGCAGACCAGGTAAACGAACCCACACAGGGACTGAATCCACCCTTTCCCTACTAGCATCAAAGAGAGTATGCCAAGGTTTTAGGAGCATAGGAGAGTGATCTACAGTCCAGCACCGTTGCATCACCCACTGGAGATGATCAGAAAGCAAGAAATTGAAAGCAAACCACCCCTTTGTGAGGGACACCACCTCAGGCACATAACCAAGAACAACTTTCCAATGCGCTTCAGCCCAAGCAACAACAGTTTTCAGGGCAAAAAACCTCCCCACAGCCCTGCCGACTAGTGTTCTGCTAGCCATTATTGAAACCTGCTCCCAACTGATGTCTTCACCCAAAACATAGTTGTATTCTGCTATTTTGGCCTTGATCCATTTCTTTTTTCTGCCCCCCTTCTTCGACACTCCAGCCTCCTTTTCAATGTTTGGGCCTGACTCTTTAGTGTCTGCAGAATCAAGAACCCTGCTCTGTTCCTCCCAGCTGATGTGTCTAGGAGTAGCTCTTAATCTCTCTATTTCACAGAGAACATCCACCCTTATGTTCGTGAGCACAAAAGGATCCTGTTCGATTTCAAAATCTGCAGAAAAGACTCTCTGTAAGCTACCCAGATACGAATCCTTCCATTCCGCATTCATGCACTGAAAGATTCCTTTCCCATTCAGAACTTGAACCTTTTGCAGTTCCGTGCTTCTACTCTCAGGCAAACTGCCTCCCGCCCTCCCATCAAAACTGCCTTTGAAAACCAAGGGCGACAACCTTCCGTCCAAGAGAATCGGGGGCTCCTCCTCTCCTTGATAAACTAACCCTATTTGCACACTGGTCCTGGTCCAAATAGAGTGTGTCGAAGCGCGCCTTCCCTACACAAACTCAGTCAAATCCCTGGTCTGTTCTTCGAAATCTGTAGCGTGCCCATCGCCATTCAAAAGCGCCTGTCTCCCGCCCAGTTCCATCGCTCAGTCCTTTTAACAAAACAAAACATTGATATATATAAATTAGATGATCGTATATTTGCCAACTCAAAAATGTCATCATTAAAACTGATTGAGCCGAATCAAAATAAAATTTTTATGATTCTCCACCTAGTCCATATCATAATCTACTCAACGATCAATTTGATCTCATTCATTAATGATTCAATGGTCATGTATCATGCCGAAACATCACGTATATCGAAACCTCACTCACGTTCATAAACCCTCACTCATTCACTTCACTTGTTATCTGCACGTTTCCACCATTTTATGACATAGCTCCTCCATGTTTCCAAGCTTAGATTAAAACACTCAATTTATCCAGTCAGGTAGAGACAGTCTTGAAGGCAAAAAAATCTCTGTAGAGAGATGGGTTTGATCGTAAATGTTAGGATATTCCGACACATAGGAAATAGTTAAGAATAACTTAGTCTAGTGTAGAGTTAGGTACAGTGTCTTTCTTTACTATGTACATTTGTAACTTATAATCCAACGGTCACGATTTGTAGTGATCCGATGGTTCACTCTCTCCTCGATATTAACGATACTTGATCCATGGCTTAACACCTGATTGGTCCATGATCTTATTTAAAGAGCATGGAGGTTCATTTTTCCGGTAACCGTTTATGAGAGAAATATATGTAACTTTTCTTTTTATATTAATAAATTTCCTAAAGTGACCGTGTTGGCTTAGGCCATTAACTGTTTCCCTCTTCGAGGGTTTTAACCACGTGATAATACTAGTGTACTGATTTGTGATTTGTTTGTGAGTGGTGACCTTTGGTTTTTGATCTACGGAACTTACCCTGTAAATTCCTACATGGTATCAGAGCTATTTTGAGGGCCGCATCCATTGTTGATCCAAATCTGAAGCCAGTTTGACTGCATGCGACTACCATTTTTTAGATCTACTATTTCTAAACATTTTTGGGCCTAGAGAATTGCTCTGTTGTGTCTGAAGCATTTATTACAGTGAGGAACGCCTTTTTTTTCATGTGAAAAGGTTTCCGGTTGCCCAAGTTATGTCAGTTTAGATATGAAGGTATAAAATATCTGTGTTGCAGTTATATTTGTTAATAGTTCTGCTTATTTCAGTTCCCTCTGTTTATTTCGGTTTTTAGGTTTTATTTATTTGCTAGATCTGTACCCTCTTCTCTGTGTATGCTCTTTGCTCTGCACTGTGTGCGATCTCGGAAAATCAGAAACAGGAAGAAGGGATTTTTTTGCTACGTATGCTTTTTCCCCACGTCTTTGTGCTATCTCAGGAAATCAGCAATAGTGAAAAAATAGACAATTGCCGGTAAGGCTAACCGAAAATCTAACATTATGCCATAAGGCTTGCATTTCGTTTTTTGGTCGGATTTTTGTGTTTTTTGTGCAAGAAAAAGCATGCACACCGAAGACTAAAAAAAAAAAAAAAAAAAAAAAAAAACCCCTTCCTCCTTTCAAGCAATTACAAAATCCTTTTACTATCTCACTTGGTGAGAAGTTAGTTTATGAGAATAGAGGTCTTGGTTTCAAGTCTCTTTCTCAAGCTTCTTTTTGCAAAATTTTTTTGTTAAAGGGGTGGGATTTTTTAAAAGTTGGACTTCATCATCAAATTTCAAACCGTTCCCATAACTATTCGGCATCTACAACTCAGTTTTTTCAAAAAGGCATAACTTCTTCATCCAGAAGTCGTTTTTCAAGCCATTTTTTTTATATCGGCCTATTTTTTCGAGATCGTTCCATTGCATTAGTTGAATTCAACTTTTTTCAGCTTCAATTTAAAAAAAAATGGAAAGTGCATGCCCAGTTATTCTTAACAACACCAATTATTTCCAATGGCTACCTCACATGGTAGATATACTTAAAAGTAAAGGGCTTTATAGAATAGCCACAAGACTAGAAACTAAACCTTCTGATGATGATAAAGTCGCTAAATGGGAAAATAAACAAGATCAAACACGAGGGTTGATAGGAATGTCCATTGCTCAAGATCTTCGATTTTATATCCTTGACATTGACACCCCTGATGAAGCCTTGAAAAAGCTAAATACTATTTTTGGCATTCAAAATAAAATCAAGGCCCACCAGCTTGAAAATGAGTTGCTTACTTTGGACCCCAATAATTTCTCCTCTATTGAATATTTTTTATCCAAATTCAAGACCCTTAGACTTCTTTTAGAAGGTTGTAAGGTCAAAAGGGACGATGGTAGCCTCATCTATTCCATTCTTGCTAAGATTGGCACTGCATAATCTATATTTGTTTCCACCTTCCATTCCTCTAGAGAAGCCATAATTTCTTCAGGAATCGCCTACAAGAACCCCTCTTTTGATGCCTTTTGCGATTCTTTGATAAGAGAACAAGAAAAACTCTTACACCTTGGTCTTATCACTTCTAGAAATGCTTCTAAGAAAGCCTTAGCAGCCCAACAACAACCATATCAAAAGAAGCATAAGAAGCAGTATCCTAAAAGGTATGGTTCAAAACCAAACAAGGGTCCTAAGCAATTTCAGCTGCAAACTAAAAAAGCAACTCACCAAAATGATAAGGAAAATAGAAACAAAGGGAAGAAGACAAATAGGCATTGCAACTTTTGTAATCGTGATGGCCATATAGAGTCCAAATGTTTTAAGAAGATGGAAGCCTTAGAAGCAATAATGAAGAAGTACAACATCAATTTGGAGCACTCTTCACCTTCATCCTCCGGAATGGAACTTTCTGCTTGTGGTTGTCAAGCATCAAGATCTGGTTATGCATTCAATGTATCTTCTTCTTCTCATTCTCATGAGTGGCTCATTGATTCTGGAGCTTTTGACCACATGGAAAAATATAAAGCCATGTTTTATTCTTTAAATGATTGTAACACCAAACATATTTATGTTGGTGATGATAGATCTCTTAGTGTTGTAGGATCTGGAACTATTCATCTAGATAATGGTCAGTTTAATGATGTACTATGTGTTCCTACCTTGTCATGCAACCTTTTATCTGTTTATCAGATAACTCATTCAGGTGAAGGGAAAATAGTAGAATTATCACCTCATGATATTGTAATCAAGGACCTCAAAAATCCTAGACATATTTTAGCTAACATTGTTGATGATTCCACAAGGTTGTATAAGTTTGACAACTTTGGGTCATCATGTCTTCCCTCTGTTTTTGTTGCTCATAATGATGAAGTGAGCAAACTTTGGCATTAGCGATTTGGTCACTTAAACTATCGCTCTCTTCAAACTCTATGTAAATAAAATATGGTGATAGGTCTTCCTATGATATCTTGCCGAGATGGTGTTTGCTCCATATGTGTACTCGAAAAACATCATCGAAATATTTTTGACAAACATGCCTCTTGGCACGCTTCAGCCCCTTTGCAGCTTATGCACAGTGATTTATGTGGTCCACTTCCTGTTGTCTCTTGCTCTGGTTGCAAGTAATTCTTAACTTTCATTGATTATTTTTCCAGACGCACTTGGGTATACTTCTTAAAACTCAAGAGTGAAGTTTTACATGTTCTTAGCCTTTAAGGCCTTTGTTGAGAAACAATCTGGACATCAAATTCTCAAGTTAAGATCAGACAATGGAGGAGAATATGTTAAATTTTTTTTTATCAACTTCTACACTGAGCATGGCATTCAATTGCAACATACTGTTCCATATACTCCACAAAAAAATGGTGTAGCTAAAGGGAAGAATCGCACCTTAAAAGAAAAAGCTAATTGTATGCTTCAATCTAAAGGACTTAGTCTCAATTTTTGGGTAGAAAAAATTAACTATGCAAATTACATAATAAATCACACTCCTACTAAGGTTTTAAAGAATATAACTCCAGAAGAAGCTTGGAGCTCAATCAAACCATATGTAAGTCACTTTTGTGTTTTTGGAACTGATGCTTAGGCCCATATTCCAGATGTGAAACATAAAGCCTTAGAACCTAAGAGTGAAAAATGCATTTTTGTTGGATATTCTGAAGATGTCAAAGGATATAGACTTCTTCAACCAAAATCCAAAAATATAATCATTAGAAGAGATGTAAAATTTGATGAAAAAATATCGGCCTGCGAGCCTAGTTCGGCGGGTGTGCCACCTTTGGCCTGTGAGACTGATTCGGCATATGTGCCACCTCTCTCTCTCTCTCTTCTATTTTTAATAGCATTCCTTCTAGTTCAGATGATGACAACGAGGATGAAAATCCTCCTCCACCTGTTGAAATTATTCCTTTTACTCCACATCTTCCAAGATGGGTCCACTCTACTCGGGATGTAGCAGGTTCTCTTACAAGTGACCCTATAGATCGACGACGTAGACATTCTCAATTAGAAAGAGCCTCTTCCTTGTTGGCTCAAGTTTCAGAAAATCCTGATCCAAAAACCTTTGAAGAAGCTTCCGGTCATCCATATTGGGATGAAGCTATGAATGAAGAATATAGTTCCTTATTGGAAAACGATAATTTGGATCTTGTTCCTCTTCCAAAAGGAAGAAAACTTGTCAGATGCAGATGGGTTTACAAAACAAAGTTTGGACCAGATGTAAAAGTGGATAGACATAAAGCTCGTCTTGTCGCTAAAGGATTTTCACAAGCTGAAGGCATTGACTATACTGAAACCTTCTCCCTTGTTGCAAAAAGGAATTCTAGCCGCCTTGTTCTTTCCCTTGCTGCCTCCTTTAAATAGGAATTCCATCAGATGGATGTTAAATCTGCCTTCTTACATAGAGATTTTCATGAGGAAATCTACATGGAAAAACCCCCTGGCTTTATCCAAAATGACTTGAGCCTTGTTTGTCGCCTTAGGAAGTCTCTCTATGGTCTCAAACAAGCTCCTCGGGCTTGGTATGCCAAAATGGATAGATTTCTATTATATAATGGCTTTTCTAGGTGTCATTCTGACAACACTGTCTACACCAAGAAAGTGGGTAAGTCCTTCACCGTCCTTGTTCTTTATGTTGATGATGCCAGGATACAGGATTAAATCCGATCCTTGCATATAAAACAGTTTGTTTACTCTAACATGAAAACACTCATCTTATTCTTCATTAAGAAAACAATTTGCAGCTTAAAATATACATACATGAAAGGAGAGAGAGCCATCCACATAAAATTGCTGATATAATAATAAACATAATGAAATTTACAAACTCCAACATCTGGCCAAATATTACAATGAATGGCCTTTCGGCTCTCAGCCCTTTACAAAAAGCTCTCAATCCATTCCTCACTCTCTTTGTATTCCTCACTCCTCACTTCCTCACTTGGTTTTCATCCTCACACAATCCTCCTATTTATACATAAATATGAATTTATTCCACTCCATAAATTCCTACACACAAATCTCAACTAAAATCCAATTTAGATTTATCTTATTTTAGCCTCAACTATGTCCCGTTTATGGAATTCCTAAACCCTAGATTATCTACCTAATTCCATTCCCTCATATCCTTAATTATTTAAGGAATATTTACAATAATCCTCACATTTATATTTTCTCTCCTAATTTATTAAATTTGAGCAAAATAATTAATAAAATAATTAAAACACCTCACCCCCTAAATTACATAAATGAATAATAAAATTTAAGCTTGATGCTCCTACATCAGACTCCCAAGGTTGAAAGTAATCATGATATCCTGATCATGTGTTTCAGATCTTTTTCTTCTTGGATCCCATACATTGTTCTGCAATTTCCCATTTGTTGCTGCCTTGGTTTGTTGTTTTTCTTCAGGTCTCCACACTTTATCTTGCATTTCCCCATTGGCTATGCTTTCACAGTATTCTGTTGTCTTCCTCTTGCTACTTCTTCTTTGTTTTACTGCTGCTATCTTGTTCTGGGATAATTCCATCATTATCCTCCTTATCAATGCAATTTCTCTGTCCAATAGATATTTTTTCTGTTGTTTATTGTCACTTCGTGATTGCTGAACTTTTACTACTGCCCTTTCATCCTTGCCCTCTTGTTTATTGTTGTCTTGCACCTTCACATTCTTCATTTCCCAAAATTGAAATTGAGATTCCTCTTCATGCCTTTAATCCTGATTTTCCAGCAATCTAATCTCTTGGTTCCATGGATTACATATTTCCATAGAAAATTCTTCCTTTTCTTTCACTTGTGTCGAATTTCCTTCAGCATTTGCAATAAAAATTGTATTCAAAAAACAATAATTAAAATCAAAGACATAAGGCCTCAGTGCCTCTTTATCCTCTGGCAACATTTCAGTATGTTGCTCTGAAATTTCCTCTTCCATCAGCACATCAGTATGCTGATTTAAATCCTCTATGAGACTGTCAACTAGTCCCTCCTCCATATCATCTATTTCAAGAATGTTTCCCTGTTCTGTTTCACAATAATGAACTTCTTTGATTCGCTGAATCATTCCTACATCCTTATCCTTTGCTTCCTGATTATTATTCAAGACAATTTCTTTTTCTTCCTCTTTCAAAAACTCACCCTGAGCATAGATCCTCTGCTTTTCTAAATTTCTTCTTTGAAGATCTAACTTTCTATATAACTCAACAATCTCAATTGGAGTAGAACTTGGAAAATTTACATAACTTTCCATACCTTCATTTGTTGTTGAAAAATCATCAGATGACCCTTCTTCCTCTGCTTCAATACTCTGCTGGTTATTCCCAGCTTCATCCTTCTTCTGGAAATCTTCCTGAGTTGTCCTGGTTTCTGTTCCATCACATTGTAAAATTCAGTTAGAAAATTCACTAAAAAAATACATTTGTTTACCTCCTTGGAATATCTCTTCGGAATTTCCTTTATGCTCCTCCTCCATAACAACTTCAATTGACTGTCTTACCCTAACCAAGATTTCTTCCTGCTGTAACAAATCAATACCTTCCTTCTCTAAAAGGATTTTTCCATCAGAATTTAGCTCAAGATTTTCATTCTTCTCTGTGACAGTTTCACTAGACTGTTCACCATCTTTCGCACATCCTGCAAACATACATAAACTGTGAGATTTAAAAATACAAGGCTTCATAGCCTTGTCTGCTTCTTTCGCCAACACATCTTTAGATTCTTCCGAACTATCCCAATAGTTCATGAGATCTTCCTCATTGATGTCTTCACCCATAATTTCACCCTATTATAGGCCACAAATGGAAACATCCATTTTAAACTCAACCTCTCTAAGTTCTTCACACCTCAACATCCGCTCGAGCTTCCTCAACTCTTCTTCCAACTGTATGTTTACCTACTTTTCCCTCTTTGCGTGTAGTCTCTGCCCCACTTTACCTTTTTTCTCATGGTCCAACCATGTGTCTATTATTTCACATTTTCCTGTAACAATTCCATCAATAACTCAAGACGAAACTTTATCTCAGCTTTCTGCCGCTCATAATCTTCATCAGTCAGCTGCTCACATATGCCACTTACCTTGGCACTTTCCCTTTTCTGCCTTCGGTTGAGGTTTTTCTCAGAACCTCTGAAATGAATATCCACAGTCTTTTCCTCCTCCTTTGTGAACTTCATCTGTTCACTTGTGGATTGCATTCAATCCAGTTTTCAACAAGTCTCCCCACTTTCCATTCAACAACGCTTGACCTCTTTCAGTTCTCTGTCTTGGGACTAGTCTCTAGCAATTCTCTTGCTTCTTTCTGTTGCAAACAACACTTTAGTAATGCATGTGTTACAATGAAAAATTCTTTGGGTGTCGGGCTCTGCTGATCATGCACCTAATTACATTCAAAAATTTGACTTTAGCTTACGACTCTCTGACTTCAAACTTACACCAATTCTTCATCTTGGATGAAAATACTCAATCTTAACCCAAATTATCCAAACTTTCATTTGAATCTAACGTCTTATTTTGACTTCAAGGCTTCGCCCCAATAATTATGATAGTGGATATTTTGACAAACATACACCCCTATTACATTTTTTTTTTAGGATGTAACATCTTCATTCTCTTGCATACTTCATTCTTATGAAAAATCATCAGTTTGCCCTTATCATTTCACATGATACTAAAGTCTTTAGTCGAAATGCAATCCATGTTTTCAGAGATTTATTTTATGGTGAAAATAAATAAACCATTCACTTTTCAAAATTCAAAAATACCTTTCTGAATTATCATACCTTATGCCCTGTTAAGGTTATTAACAAACCTTCTCTTCGCAATCTCAATTCTCTGGTTTCCATTCTTCTGTGTTGTCTTTGTCACTGTTAACATCGCATGCCCTTCATACCATAAGCTCATCATTTTAATGAAAACATTTTTTTTTCTGCACTTTTATGCACCACACAACATCAATTCACATCTCTTCACCTTTGTACAGAGAACATGTTTTTAACCTCTTCAATGAATAATGTACAACTCGTACATCACTCTCATTCTGAATAAAAACTCTTTAGATGCCACCATATGATGGTAAAAACAAAGGTTTTACATATCAAGCAATTGTGCTTTGTTTGTGTTTTCAACCATAAACACAAATCACAAAATTCTCCTATTTCCAACTACAAGCTTTGATCCAACATGATGCAACTAAATTTTCGAAGATCCACACCATGCATAATAAGTCATCCTATATATTATAAGATGCATGATTCTCTTTATATCAAGGTTTGATACCCTTTTGTTACTTGAGCCAAGTGAAATTTTTTCCAATAAACCTTACCATAAACCTTTGGCATACCTCGACATTATATCTATAAACTCGGACTTCATAATTTAAAACCCAAACATTCACCATAGTTTAGGTTAAACTCATATCTCCGATTTATTTCTAGCCCATATCACATCACAATCCTTTACTAGATTTCACTTAACCCAAATTTTAGGTTATAAAGTCAACATAACACTTTATAACTTACCAATCCATCAATCCAATGATTTCACGATCAATAGGCCACACATATCTCGAGGATCTTCCTCCACTCTCCATTGTTGATTTTAACTTCCATCTCATGCTCATCAGATATATCCTCTCCCACTCATGTTTAGAAAAATGACATATTTCTCAAAATAGGTAGATCTGAACAAAACACTTCGCTTTTGCATAAAAAAACAAAAGAAAACTACCTTCTGAGAGACAAAAGAAGATCCATTTCTAATTAATCATTGTCATTGTATTTGGTGGTGAAAATCACCCTCTCAACAACCAAATACGTAGAGTAGAACCCACACCAAGCTGACCAATCATGTTAACATCAGCTGCAAGAGGGATCTCCCAGCCTTGTTTCACAAATCGATGGCAGTACCAGACTTCCACCATCTCCAGCACTTTACTGCATCAGGTACAACGTTGCATAGATTCCGAAAGTTGGACCAAAGTATCCATAGCTTCCATTGATTTCAATGAATTTCCCCTCTCAGCTCCAGCCCAAACAAGATCACGTTGCCTTTCAAATGTGGAATCTGTTCTTACAACCGCTGCCCATGGTCCATACAACAAGCATATTACGTTTAAAACGTGTTTCTCTGCACTAATATTCACGCAATGACTCAACGCAGATGACAAACCACTATCTAGAAATGTTAACACAGTTCCTCAACACAATATTTATGCTTGAACCACGTTCATATAAATCAACACGACAACATCGACTAACACAATTTCTATAATTCAGCTCCACAAATTGTATCTACTTGATGGTACTGACCTCAACGCCAATGACATGCCACTCTGCAATACAGGGAATTCAAACTACATATGCTAGAACATGAACACGGTGACTGTGAGCATATCTGAATAGCCGGATCATAACAATGATCGCACAACTTCCTCCTTTTACACTTCACCTTCCAATTTATCCACAACAATTATATTACGCTTAAAACGTATTTCCCTGCAGTGCTGCCATATGAACCATCGCACCCAATGCTAGATAGCCTACGCATATGCCCAACACATTTTCCCAACACATCCTTGAAGGTGTGTTGATGCTATCATCGATTCCTACCTACGCCTGCGTCTAATACCTGCAGCTTCTCCCCTCCGATACTCGCTTGAATAAATGTGTTGGCTATTTTCAAATTTGATCTTCAACAAAACTCATATGCCATGGATCCGTGCTAACTCTCCACGCAGACTCCAAGACGAGAGCCGTACGTTCCAACATTTTCAATCCACAAGGATGTGGTGAAGGGTCGTCGAAACATCTGTTCCTCCTCTTCCACATTGAATACGATACCACAATGGTCGGATTCTCAGTAGACCGCCTCCTTAAACACTTCGCCGGTGAGAGGTAGCGGTCTTCTATGATCGTTGAACATACCTATGATGCTGTCGTGGGAGCAGGAGGTGCTAGATTGAGGGTCGCCATCGGGCTTCCGAAGCACGAATTTGACACAACTTGCATCACCAAGCTCTTTTCCACTGCATTCACGGTAATGCGTTAAGACTGCACACCCTCTACTATGAACTCGTTCCTGCATTCACAATTCATATACAACATATACATAATTCAATTAACTTTCTCCCAGGCAATCCGACCTGATCTCCTCAATAACAAGCAATAAAAAAAAATAGCTTCACTGTAGGAGAGACTCATCCCCAACTTATCTCCTTTGCTCTGATACCAAATGATGCCAGGATATGGGGTTAAATCTGATCCTCGCATATAAAACAATGTGTCTCCTCTAACATGAAAACACTTATCTAATTCTTCATTAAGAAAACAATTTGCAGCTTAAAATATACATACAAGAAAGGAGAGAGAGCCATCCACATAAAATTGATGATATAATAATAAACATAATGAAATTTACAAACTCCAACATCTGGCCAAATATTACAATGAATGGCCTTTAGGCTCTCGACCCTTTAAAAAAATCTCTCAATCCATTCCTCACTCTCTCTGTATTCCTAACTCCTCACTTCCTCACTTCCTCACTTTGTTTTCATCCTCACACAATCCTCCTATTTATACATAAATATGAATTTATTCCACTCCATAAATTCCTCCACACAAATCTCAATTAAAATCCAATTTAGATTTATCTTATTTTGGCCTCAACTAAGTCCTGCTAATGGTATTCCTAAACCCTAGATTATGTACCTAATTCCATTCCCTCATATCCTTAATTATTTAAGGAATATTTACAATAATCCTCACATTTATATTTTCTCTCCTAATTTATTAAATTTTAGCAAAATAATTAATAAAATAATTAAAACACCTCACCCCCTAAATTACATAAATGAATAATAAAATTTAAGCTTGATGCTCCTGCATCAGTTGATGATCTTATCCTTACTGGTAGTGATCCCAACCATATAAACCATGTGCAGTCTAGCCTCAAAAAGAAGTTTGAAATGACAGACTTAGGACACTTACATTATTTCCTCGGTCTTCAAGTCTTGTAATCCAAAGAAGGTATTACCCTTTCTCAGTCCAATTATTCCTGTGATCTTCTCTGCCACTTTCACATGGAAGATTGTAAGCCAGCCCCTTCTCCCTTTCAGTCTGGAGTTAAGCTTTCAGTCATTTGTACTACCCCTGAAGTTGATGCTACCTTATATCGTCAACTTGTTGGTAAACTTCTGTATCTAACCCATACCTGTCCTGACCTTTCCTTTGGCGTTGGTCTTGTTTCTCGATTTATGCACCAACCTCATGAAAGTAAATGGAAAGAAAATAAAAGAATAATTCGATATATTCGAGGTAAAATTTAGTTCGGGATTCATTACAGTGCAGGGGCATCTCCATTGTTGATTGGTTTCACTGATTCTGATAGGCATGGTGACCCTGATGATCGAAAGTCTACTGAAGGATATGTATTCACTCTTTGTTCCGGACCTATTACTTGGTCTTGTAAGAAAAAAAGTGCCATCTCTCTTTCTTTGGCCAAAGCAGAGTATCGTGGTGCAATTCAAGCCAGTAAGGAAGCCATGTGGCTTCGTTAGTTCTTGTTTGAATTTAGTCTTCATCAGCAACATCCAACTACACTTTGGTGTGATAATCAGAGTGTCATTCAACTATGTAAAGATCCAGTTCAACATAAGCGTATGAAACACATTGAGCTCCAGATACACTTCATCAGAAAGCTCACTCATGATCGTGTTCTTGAAGTGTAGTACTGTCCAACCAATGATCAAGTAGCTGATATCTTTACAAAGGCTCTCATAGAAGAGAAGTTTACCAAAATTCGATCCATGTTTGGAGTTCAGGAAAGTTATCATTAAGGGGGGGATATGCTCTAATGCCTCCTTCCTTCTCCTATTGTGTCACCTTTGTAAATCATTCAATCCTATCTAAATTTTTTCTTAAGGGGGGATGTTACGATATTTCGACATATAGGAAATAGGCTCCTTTTGTGTCACCTTTTTAAATCCTTCAATCCTATCCCAAGTTGTTCTTAAGGGGGGATGTTAGGATATTCCAACACACAGGAAATAGTTAAGAATAACTTAGTCTAGTGTAGAGTTAGGTAAAGTGTGTTTCTTTACTATGTACATTTGTAACTTATAATCCGACGGTCAAGATTTGTAGTGATCCGACGGTTCACTCTCTCTTCGATATTAACGACACTTGATTTGTGGCTTAAAACCCGATTGGTCCATGATCTCTATTTAAAGAGCATGGAGGTTCATTTGTCCGGTAACCGTTTATGAGAGAAACATATGTAACTTTTATTTATATATTAATAAATTTTCTGAAGAGGCCGTGTTGGCTCAGGCCGTGGAATGTTTCCCTCTTCAAGGGTTTTAACCACGTGATAATACTGGTGTATTGATTTATGATTTGTTTTTGAGCAGTGACCTTTGGTTTTTGATCTACAGAACTTACCTTGTAAATTTCTACAATAAAAACAGAGCCCGTAGGCAAGAAATTCATGGATGGATATTTGTAGCTAAAGGAGATACTAGAGAAGGCACAATGGCTTAATTTCATAGAGAAATTTGACGGGTTTCACAAGGAAGTCACAAAATATTTTTCCAGAGACTTCAACAGAGTTGAGGTCAAAATTGGTGACATCAAATTTGCAGTCATAGAATCTTTGGTGGCGAAGGCAACCAGACTTTCAAAAACAAGTGAAAGGTGGTTCAAAAATAGAGGAATTAGTGGAGAGGAATAGAATGTCTTCTTGAAAAAATCAGGTATGGACACAAGTATTTTTAAGAAAGGAATTCCCAGCACATCCCTTAAGATTAAATGGAGGAACATGCTTTTGATAATTCAGAAATTTATTACCTGTGAAGGAATATTTGGTTGCATGTTTTTCTATCATGCTAGGTTACTGATGAATTTTCTAGAGGATAAAGAAATAAAACTTCCATATTTTTTATTGAATAGTCTAAGGAAGATGGCATGGATGATTCAAAATAGGTTTCAGTTTATAGATAACACAATGCATCATCATCCATTAATAAAAATCCCCATTGAATTTCATTTAAAGAGCATAGGAGATACTTGGGATGATTTCCTAACTAGAAATAATTTTCAAGAAAAAGAAGAAAAGCAGCCTAGTGATAACAAAGGGAAAAGAGGAAGAAAGAGAAAAACTGAAAATCTTGCAGAAGATGAACAACCACCTCAACCACAATCAGAAGATGAAATTCCTATTGCACAGTTATTTGGAAAGGCTAGGGAAAAAATCAGTAAAAAGCGAAGGACTAGCATAAAAGAAAAAGGAAAAGTGATATATACAAAAAAAATAATCAGAAAATCAGAACATTCCATAACCAGTAAGAAGAAGCTCACAACTTTGCAAAGTATCCAAAAAGCCACCCCCTTAAGTTACAAAACCTATTGATCTAGAAGAAAGTATTGGGGTACTATCACCTATCATTTCCTCTCCCATACAGGATGCAAGTAGAAGAACTCCAGATATTGACCTTGTCCAACAATATATCTATGATTATATTGAATCTTTGGAAAGAAGAAATACAGAGAAGACATCAATTCATGATGAACAATCTTCTAGTCCACAAGAACCTCTAGTGAATACTCTAAAGCAAGAAATTTTTGAGCTAGAGACACTAAATAGGCATATAAAGCAGGAAAATGAAGCTCTGAAGATTCAAAACCAAATTGACAAAACCATCAATGACAACACTCTTCTACATCTGGGGTTATGTTTAAAAAAGAACAAGAAATTGAAAAAGATGAACATATACTTGAATAGACAAATCATAATTTGAAGTAAAAATTCTGATGAAGAAACCAAGAGTAGTAGTAACTAGAGGGGAAAAAAGATGAAATTGGATGTCTTACCAGAGGTGTCAGAACATATGCAGGAATGAGGTGAAGACTCACAATTTTGAAATTGAATGAGGACATGCAATGGTCTCTTAGTGGGGGTATGTTGAGCCTCAAGACTATTTTTATTTTGACATTTATTTCACCACTTTTCCTTCCCTTTTGACATAATTCACAAAACCAATCAATGTTAACTGATACATTTTCACTTTGAAAATGAATTTAAATGATCTCTCTTTTATATTCTAATGTTTTTTATTATTTGAATGAATTTTGTATTTAGCTACAGAATTCATGCAATTTTGTAGCTAATCTCCATTTCTACAACTACCGACATTGTTTGACATGTTCTGAAGATGAAGGAGAGGAGCAAAGCATATGGGTAGTTTTGAAATTATCTATACATGTATTTTTCCTACTCACCTATTCAAAATCGAGATAAATCATGCCTAAAATCACGGTCAAAGGATTAGTCAAACATAAGGCCGAGACATCAGACGAGAAGTTGGAAGCTTCATGTTTGCACTCCACATAGCAAATCGCGAAAGCTATGAAGACCACAATCCTGTTTAGAATTCTACTTCTTAGTTTTGTTAATATCTTTAGGCAAGATCATCTCAAAATAGTTGAATTTAATTTATTATAAATACCGGGTTGTTTTGAACCGGAAACAAGTTCAAGTTATGTAATATTGCTACATAGAGAAATTATGTTTTATTAATGCAAGGAGAAGGCGAAGTTCAAGACCACTAATGCGTAATTAGTCTCATGTAATTCTTCAAGTCGTTTTGTTGCAGTGGGCCCATGCACATAAAAGTTTTCATAGCATAAATTTCTGTTGCTTTCTAGCTTAGTTTTCCATAAGATTAATTCCCGAGTTTTTCATTAGTTAAATGTTGAGTTTTCATAAGATGAATGCTGTGTATTTCACATAATTTTAATGCTATAAGTGTTACGATTTCCATAATTATATTGATGCCATAATCTTGTTAACATATGGAATGAATCTTTGTTTTGCATTTGTTTACACAGTAAGCATACATCTTAGAACAAACAAGCATTTTACCTTTGCGCAGTAGGAATAATACTATGTTTTCCTTAGTTCAATTAGCCCTTTCAATTTACTCAACATAGTCATTTAGATAGGATCTTTAGAGGTTTAATACTTTCCATTTCATAGAATTTAGAATAGAATATTTTGTTTCAGTAGTGCTAGAACTAGAGATTAGTTTAATACTCTGTTTTTCATAGGATTAATTTGGATAGTTTTCTTTTGATAAGTAGAGAGAAGTTTTCAATTACATGATATGATTTAATCATAGTTTGTATTGATTGTTTGTTCAGATTTAGAATAAATTTAAATAGATAGTCTCCTTCTTTGATTCAATAAGTTTAGAAGTATTTTCATAGACATTTTAAAGATAATTGCCGACATAGGATAATCTAACATAGAGTTAAACACGATTTTTTTTTTATGCAATATAGACTTGTTTTAGATCAATTTTATTTATTAATTTTACATTTCCTTTTCTTCCTTCTTGTAAATTTCATTTTCTAGTTATTAGAATATTTTATTTAGAACAATTCATAGATCAATTTCCTTCTTATTAATATTAAGCATTTCCTTTTCTTCCTTCTTAAGTTTATTTTCAACATTAAAATTCTTCTAAACTCAGTTAATTTCTTGCTTTTAGATTTCATTCATATAAAATCTTCAAATACAAAAAGACTAAAGTTTATCTTCTAGTTCTTCTTAAATCAATTGTTCTGCTTTCTTAATTTTCATCATAGGCTTTTAATTAAGTTTAGATTTCATTCCTTAGATCAGTTCTTAGTTTTTCCTATTTCATTCAAACATTGAAGATAAAACATAAAACCCCCCAAAACAACATATACAATCTACACAACGAAGTAAGAAAGATAGGCTTCTAGCATATATAGTGCACCTACACTTCACAAGATTACTAACTCCGATCGATAATTTATGCCAACAATTTAAGACATTAAATTGTCTAAACAATAAGCATTGGCTTCGATTTGCTGCAAAACTTTGGGACAACTTAGATATAACTTAAATAAACTATTTTGAAATATTTATAAGCTTTTTGTCGCCCTTCCATAAAAAAAATCATAGGCCATTACATAACCCCTTGCACATTGAACTGCTAATCATAACCATTGGACCTTTAGGAAAGGTATAAACTTGGTGCTAACTTACTGGCACCAATGGGGATATTCTATTCCCAGGAGGAAGTAAATAACATGTAGACCATGTTCCTGATCCATTGGGCTACTCCCAAGCTTTACCCTGCAACCTGTAACCTGAATTGCAACTGAAACTGAACTGAAATCCACGTTGTACACTACTGCAAACTGAAAAACTTACGAAATTGAACTAAAAAATTCCTTAAATAAATACTTTCCAAAAAATATTATTGCACACCCCTATATACTCTTAACTACTAAAAATCTTTGCTAAATTATATGATACCAAATTTACAGTGCAACCAAGCAAGGTGATGGCCACTTGCTGGAATTTTGCACACACCTTTAAGAAAACATAAAATATTAGAAAGTGGTAATTCCCTTTGATACCTAAATCCATAGTCTATAAATATTACAAAATATTCCCTCACTAATGTTCCTAATAGGATGGAAAAATAATCTTGAAAAATATGCAAACTCACCTCTTCTTGATGAGAAATAAGAGGAAGGAAAAATCCATTCATAACTACTTCTTGTTCTAGTTTTATACCTTGATTGTTAACACCATTCTCAAAATACATGGCAACAAGATGTTCATTATTCACATCAGAAAAAACCTTTGTACATTCTTGAACAAGTTCAAATATGAAAGCCACATCATGTTCATTGAAAACATTCAAAATTAACCTATCTTGTGATTCAATGAGATTGTTGTCTTGGCCCTTAATTTTTTTTGAGTTTTTCAATTCTAAAGGCATTAAATCAAAGATAACTTCTATGTCAATTTCTCCTTGTAGTTCTAGGTGACTATCATCATGACTGGTTTCACTGCTTAATGTTTCCATATATGTATTTTAAAAAAATCTCATTATGACAAGTTTCTTCATGATAAAAAATCTTAGAAAATGAATGAGCTGAAAAACAAGTTGAATGATTCTTCTCATACTTTTGACTGTATAAAGATTGATAATGTTGCAAATCTTCATGGGAGGTGACTCAACTGTCAAGATGTAGAACTGTTTAATCTCCATCAATTTCAAGGGAAGGATCATAATTTTTTTTTTAACAAGATCAGATGATATATTATATTCCAAAAAAAGGGAGGAAAGATTTCCCTGTTACAATTCAGTGTTATTGAGGAGAGACAAAGAAGGTAGCGACCACAAAATGCTAAGCCTTCTTTGGATATACTATTCAAGATGTGCTGAAATACAAATTTGGAATATATTTGGACAAACTAAGAAAGAAGAATAGAAAACTTAAAAGGAATATGTAGAGAAGACAGGGCAGTGCAAAACAGTCAATGCTTCTTGGCCGTCCGGTTGATGCATCTGTGTTGTCTTCAGGACCAACATTTCTCACATTGTTGGAGCTGAGCATTTCTCAAGGATGTATTTCAGAGTTTGAATGGATTCTTCCACATGGGAACAACAATTGGAGAGCTCATTGAACTGATTTTGAAGCGACGATGCTCTGTGCTAAAGAATATTCATGTCTACTTGCTGTTTTTCATCCAAGAGTCTTTTTTGAGCATGAATTTGCTCCATATCGACTTGCAGGTTTGCACATTGAAAAAAATCTTCATTGCGCGCCATTATGAAATGAAAAGGGAGAGTGATCGGGGGTGATGAAAAGGGAGTGCATGCATGGAAGGGAAAGAATACGAGGCTGAAAGGCAAGGGAGAAGGGGAGGGGAGGGGTGTATTGAGGTGAGGGGGCAACAAAGAAAAGGAGTGACCAACAAGAAAGGAGGGACCAATGAGAAAGAGGTAGCGTAGAACAGGGGATGAGGAGCACTGTGGAAGGAGGTGAGACGGTGAGGAGAGAGTAGAGGAATACATAGCATGGGGGAGGAGAGATATTGGAGAGAGGTTGAGAGCCTGAGGAGATAAGGTCACGGGTAGGGAGATGAAGGTGATACGGGAGGTTCTATGAAGTTCAGAGTTTCCCTTTCAGGAGATCCAACAATGAATATTTTCTTTCAGTGTTAAGATCATGGCAGGGGGATAAAGTATACGCCATTATTGCTTTGAATTTGTCCAGCTGTTCTTGCACAAGCTTTATTTTCCAGGTTGTCAGTAAGCTGGTTATTTTCTCTGAGTATATGATGGAAGGATATATCTTTCATATCCTTTGACAAGACACGACATCTACTTATGATTCTGTGGAGATCAATGTTGTGGATGGGGGGGTCTTTAATCATCATGTTGATGATAATAGAAGAATCCCCGAACACCATTGCATTGTTCATGTTTTTCATTTTTAGCAATTGGAGACCTTGAAGAAGGGTGTAAGCTTCAGCTTTGTTGTTGGATAGCGTGCCAGACCCCATTCAAAAGAAAGCAGGTTTCTTCCATTTTCATTTCTTATGAACCCTCCTGCTCCAACAATGCTCGGATTCAATTTAGAAGCTCCATCAAAGAAGAGAGCTGGCCTAGAGCAACTATCAAACCATTCAATGAATCATTTTTCTTTAGTCAAATCTTCCAGCTTTCAGTTTGGTGAGGTTGAATAACTGGAGGTTTAGAGTAACCAGAACTGTCCAACAACTTGCCCAAGAAATTTATTTCTTGCACTTGAAGATCACTAACATTGATATTGTTTGTGCCTTTTGAGAGAATTGTTTCAACGGTGAGGCTCCAAGTCTTGTTACAGACTTTTCGAAGAGAAGGATTTTTATTGTTGAAAATCATCTTATTTCTAGCAAGCCATATGTTCCATAGAAGCACATAGGGGAGGGTGTCCCAGACCCTTTTGGCCATGTTCTATTTCTTTTTCCCCCATGGATAATATTTTCTCCAAATTTTTATCAGATTAGAAGTGGTGCTGATGGGGTCTAAATGAATCCGGGAGAAGGGAGTGAGATATTTCTAGCATTGAGCTGCAAAAGGGAACTTAACAAAGAGGTGAAGCACTGTCTCTTCTACACATTGACAGTTGGGGCATCTGGATGGGCCATTAACACCCTTTTTAAAAAAAATTTCAGAGGTTAAGATCTTGCCTTTGAAGAGAGTCCAGATAAAGATTTTTATCTTTGGAATGGATTTCGAGTTCCAAATGAGCTTCCATATTGGCCATTGAGGAAAGGGAAAATTCTCTTTGTTGAGTTGACAGTAAGCTGCTTTGATGGAGTAAGCAGTCCCTGAGGGATCCCAACGAAGGCTGTCCACACTACCTTTCAACAAGGGTGCAACATCGTGAAGCAAGACTTTGAGGTTTGAGAGATATTCCTCCAAAACAGGAGGGACAAGAAGGAAATTCCATCTGATCCAGATGTTAGTCTGCTCATCCCACTTTGAGATTTGATCTAAAAAATTTAAGTAGAGATTCTGAAGATGAGAGAGGATTCGATGAGTGCCCGACCTTTCTGAAAGAGGAGTTTGTCCCATGATCCTGTCATTCCCGATGTTGATATTGCTTCCCCCTTGTGGAAATTTGGAGAGGTTTCGACTTAAGAAAGGGATGGCTTTCTTACACAAAACCTAGATTTTGGAGCAGGGTCTGTTGTGGTGGATTTTTCGCATGGGTGTATGAAATTGCACCAGCTTAAAGAGTGTGGTCCACTCTTTAAACTATTGGTAACAGGCAGAAAGTGGGGGAGCTCAAAAGCATAACATTTAATAAAAAACAGTATGATAAAGTATGCTTTGGTTAAACTAAAACTAAAACACAAATATACAGAAGCTATAAAGAGAGTCAAAATGATAATAATGCAAACGATCACTCGATGGCCTCTTCTTATTAAAAATTTGAAATGGAGAAGAGATTTTACCCACTTGCCAAAGGGCCCCTAGGCAATGGCTCTAGGTCCTGATGCAAGGATGTTGCCTTCTAAGCTCTGCCTCTGATGCAGTCTCCCTCTCTCTCTCTCTGTTGTGGTGGACTAGGATGTTGGGTGGCCAACTATCGAGTCCTCTTTAGCTGTAGCTCTAGGTCACACACTGCTGGTGTTGCTTGGGAAACTTTGGCCAGCATAACAATGTGATCACCATTTCTTCATCTCTTGGTGGATTTATATAGGTGAGTTTCAAATCCTCCTTCCCTCCCTTGGTACATGATGGATAGTGACCCAAGGGAGAGGTATAATTCCATTGTGTGCTCAAATATTCCTTTGTGTGCTCACATAGTGTCTAAGGAGGCGCTGGTGGCTGTCCTTAGGCGGCTTTCACATAAGGAGTAATTGTCCTTTGCTTGGTGTGGTCCCGGAAAGCAACTTTTTTCCATTTCCAGGAATACGTGCTTATCGGCCAAAAAGGCGCGCAAAAGGCCCTCTTCTCGAAGGATAAAGCACACAATTCAACATTTATGACTAGTTCAAATCTAATTTTCTCAAAACCTTAGAGATTTTAAATACTTCTTGATTCCATAATGTGTTCCTACCCTGTAAATCCTTAGGCTCGACATTAATTGATGTCGTCTTCTGCTGTACGATTTTCCAGTGTTAACAGTTGCCCCCCAATGTATGAGGTCTAGGAAGAACTGTATAGCCGGAATACATTATAGTTTCTTTTCTGTATCATACGCAGAGAGAGAGAGAGAGAGAGAGAGAGAGAGAGAGAGAGGTCTGCGTGTATTGTGGAATTGACAACACCTTGCACTATTTCTGAGATAACCATGGCCTAAGGGATCCCTTGCAAGCAGAAAAAAATAGACAACATATTTAAAAAATTTCAACGAGGCGGGCATGTCCCATGCTAGTGATGCTATGGCTAGTTAAACAAATTTGACAGATACATGTGATGTCTGTGCCACTACTGTGGTAGTGATGCTAGTGGTTGTTGACGACCACTGCTAATGCCCTTAGGGGCATTTTTTCTTTGACGATAGGTGGAATGTGGTACCCATATGCGTGATCTTGGTATGGCATATCACTATTCCATGTACGCATATGTACCGACTGGGACCTTCCCGTGTAAGCATTGTTGTTAGAGACGCTTATGGAGGCACAGGTCTTCGACGGATATGATCAAAGTGCAATGGTTTTAAGGTATGATACCATCATGACATGAAAGCTTTTGCTGTGGTCGAATGTCAGGAGGATCGATGAAATCTGTGGAAAATAATGTCTCTCACAGTGCCATCCGAGGATACCCCTTTGCATGGGGAGGGGTAATCCAAGGTACCGCTTCCTTTTTGGAAAAGACGTGTCGAGGTCGATAAAAAGGAAGCCCTTAACCGAATCAAGGGTCGCTGAACTGAGGGGTCAGAGACCTAGATGTGATGGGTTTAACATAGGCATATTGGTGAGAGGTGACTGAAAACGGATGATGGGGATTTAGTGGCCCAATGTCAAAGTATACTTTAGCAGCTTGGCAACAGTCATAGTTATTTATGAAGGGAAAATCCCTGGAGTCGGTAGGACTTCCAGGGTGGGTGTGAACCGATTATGAATGTCGTGATGGTGCATGCATGGGGGTGAAATAATTCGACCAAGGGAAATGGGGGACTGCTGCCATGGGAGAAAAGGTGAAATATGAGGGCGAAGTGGTGAAGGGCATCGTTTGCGGTCTTTTTTCACTTACCAAAAGAATAAAATAATGGGGTTTGGTTTGTACAAAACACATAGACGGGTACCCCAAAACATGAAAGATGGTCTCTCACTGAAGGTGTGAGAACGTTGTTTTGCTGGTGGTAGGGGTCCCATTGGTTGGTCTCATGTGCAGGGTTGATGAAGCGGAAGACATCGCAGATGGGATTATGCTGATGCAGGTATGGTGGGCCAAATGCGATGCACGGAGGTGCACTTTCAATCTGTTTGTACAACCCGGTCGTTTGGGAAGGGGGTTTTGAGTTTGAATGGTAAAATTGACCTTATGCATGATAGATGGATGGGCATGAGGTGCTTCCCGGACTAAAATGGTATGGCCATGGCATCACTTGTGTGGTGATATACGGTCTACTTTGGGTGACGATCGCCATGGAGGGGAGGCTCTACCGACCAACGCAGGCGTTTATCATATGCAGGGTGAGGTGATGATAAAATTGGTCGGGTATGAGGACCGTATGGTTTATTTTTTATGGAGAAATGATGTCAGGATATGCAAAGTTTTCTGGGACTCTATCATGTTGAGGGTAGAATGATACTTTCTCCGGAACTTTCAGTGAATGGTGTTGCGAACGATTTGCAGTTTCTACTTGCAAAAACAACTACCTCAAGTGAAAGCATCTTCTTGTCATCAAATATTATTGAAAGACATGAACTTTGGAAAGGAAGATGGGAGGGTGCATACCTGCCAGTGCTGAAAAAAATATTTTTCCAGAAAGCGAATGTGTGGTATCGCTTTCGTTCGTCATGGCATATTGATGATGGTGCAACTTACGGTTTGCGGAATGGACCTTCTGATCTCCTGTTATTGACCTCCGAAGTTTTGGAAAAGGGTGATAAATATGGGATTATGGCCCTAATCCTATTCATTTGTACTTTCTGAGTTTTGGGAGATCGGAGGTGATTGTAAAGCCTTTCTTGCCGTTACGGTCAGCTTGTGTACTAGGGATTAGCGATATTATGCCGAGGTAACTTTCATGATGTCCTGAATTTCAATTTTTTCAGTCTGATGGTGTCGGGGGCCATACAAATTGGGTTTGTACGGCCTTAAAGGGGATTTTTGACCTAGATTGTGCGGGAAATATAGGCAAAGAGGCACCCCTCTTGCACGTTTATGAGGGACAGACACACGACGGCGCGTTGTTCCATCCTTTTTGTGTGCAAGGGCGTGCCTGTGTAGGGAACAGGCGCGCGAGGGCACGCTTATCTGAGAGACAGGCACGCAAAAGGGTGGGATGACAAAAAAAACTTGGGTTTTTGTCTATTTTGGTGTTTTTCTCTATATTGATGGGTGCCTGTTGCTTAGCAGGTTAGTGTGGATAGAGCGAGATTGGCCCAAGATCTGGGCCGCTCTAGCTGCTGATGCTGGGGTGCGTCGTTAGTTGACTGCATGGGGCCTTCTGAAATTTGCTGAGAACGAGTTCCTTCGGTCATAGGACCGACTATTACGCTACATTATACAACATTGGAACATGAGGCGCATTATGTTTGTACTAAGGGGATGCACTTGATTATTCATCCGGAGATGGATATATACTTCGTGACGGGGTTACTGCCTCAGGGTGATGGGAGAGTGAACCTAGAAAGGTTCTGGAGGAGACATTGCGGTGGTGCACCTCTTACTGATGGGTGCATCAATATTGCATCAGTGACATATGTGGCTGAGCGGTGTGCTCTGGCCATTATTGTGCGACTGGTGGGGTCGTTTGCTCCGCACTGGGCATCGGGCCCACAGGTGGGGGTTTTACGCCGTTTGAGGAATGGGCATTTTTTCGATTTCGCCTGTTTCTGTTTTGATGGTATGATGTCACAATTGAACAGGGTCCAATGTGGATCCAAGTCATTTGCGTACAATAGCATCTTGTGCAGCATTATGTACAAGAGGGTGGTGCTATTGAGGCCCGTTGTGGTAGTGCCTATTGGGGGGCCGCAGGAGCCACGCATGAGGAGGTGGGCTCCAGTGATGCCACGCGGCAGTGGTGGCATGGTGGGTCGTTATTGGAATGACACGACAGAGGCCTGGTTTGAGGCCAACTCGCAGATTTTTTTGCCATACCCATATGTGGGGATGGACTTTCAAGGTGATCCACATATCGGTCTCCCTTTCGGTTATGTTTGGGGTCCTGCAGGTATGTGCTATACTCTTCTACATTTGTTCGAGTCTTTATGTACTTATGTGTTTTGTTTTTTGAAACTGACATTGTTTTGGTTACTCGGGCAGATGTTGGTGAGGTAGGTCACCCAGTGGCCCGTTTGGTGGGTCATAATCCTCTGTTACGACCTCGAGGTGGTCAGGGGGGAGGTGGCACAGGTGGACCGGGTGGTGGTGCCAGTGGACCTAGCGGGGACGGTGCTGGCCCTTCTAGTGAGGGAAACAACTCGACTGCAACTGAGGTTATGGCTGAGCGAGCTCGTGCAGATGCGGCTGAGGCACGCATTGCAGTGCTTACGGTTCAAGTGGCTGCTCTAGAGAACTTCTGGGGTCAAGTGGACCGCTTGACCTAGGGGATGCCTGCTCGTGGTTTCATGCACGACTTCAAGGAGGCTTGGCTAGAGACGGTGATGCCCCGCGAGAGGGATTATCGGCCCACTCTATGATGGGTAGCTATTGCAGTGGCGACAACAGCTCCGGTGGTGGGACCAGGAGCAGTGGTGGGCCCAAGTGCTCCTCTTGAGGGGGCACCCCCCTAGAGTAGTTTTGTACACAAGGAAAGCACCCGTTATGAGGATGCTTCCCTTATTTTTGATGAACTTTGTATCTTTGGGCTGGCCAATGGGCCATCGATACTATTTTTGCACTCAGATACACATATTTTTTGATATATATATGAGAGATCTTTTTGTGGCTCTACATGGTGTGCTATCTATTTCAGTTTATGTATTTTGTGTTATGCTAATGGATATATATGTTTTTGGTTTTTTTATGGATGATGGTTTCTTCGTGATGCATTCCAGTCTAGGATATTGTTAGCTATGCGAATAGCTGCTTGGTTTTGATTCCTTGATACATGTGAAAATTTAATGTAATCAAATTTTCTGCTTAATCTTTTGGCACGCAAGTATTTTCTAAACAGGCTCGCATCTCTGGTTTCAAATGTTAAGTTTAATTGCGATACTACTAACTGGGAATCGAGGTAGACATGCATATGATGGATGCCCTAATGGAGGGCATCACACATAAGTCTGATAATGGCATCATATTATTCCTGATTGTTGGTTGCTGATCCGATGCACACGCTGTTTGAACACAGTGGTGACCGATCAGGGTGGTAGATGACCCAGGTGGTTGCAGCTAATTTTTGAGACCACCATGATGCTCCATCAACAAATCCGAAATAGGGTTCAAGTAGGTGATCCATGGTGGCACATAGGTCTTTGGGTCAAAAATATTTTGGTGTTGGGATTTTGTGTACTCTAACCCTAGGGGATAAGGGCTACTGAGGCCCTTATAGGTAAAAATTTTTAAGGTACAGGCCGTTGACGAGGTTAGTGAGGTAGGTCTCGTCCGGTTCCATCAAGATGTTTGCCCCCTGTTGGAGATAATGTTTGATGATATAGGGTCCTTTCCACAAGGTTTCGAAATTTCCTGGCCTTAAGGCCTCTTTTGCGACATTGTAGCGAAGGACTAACTCGCCCTCAGAAAATGAGTGAGGGGTGATGTGGCGGTCGAATGTTGTTTTCACCCTTTTCTTATGGGCCTCATTTTGTTGCAGCGATTGTTGCCGAATTTTGTCAACTAGCTCTAGTTGAACTAAGCATTGTTCTAGAGGATGGGTATCATCAAGGAGTTCGATGGAGGTGTGCAAGTTTGGGATTTTGCGGAAATCAATGAAAAAGCGTAAGGTACCTTGGTCTTTTGCGACAGGAATACAGTGGAAATCCTGGGACGAGGGGGTGGTTGGAATCCTATCTTGGGCATGCGAAGATACAAGTCATATGTGGTGAATTGTGTCACTGGCATACGGCGGGGGAAGGATATAAGTAATGGAGTCTTGTTTGATCATAAGGTCAGATTTCCCGCTAGGATAGTCAATTTCCGGTAGGTGGAATTTGTTCTTATCACAGAGGTACCTGAATGATTTCATAAGCGGGCATACCTCTGGTGTGTGATCTTGGCTTGTGTAAATGGTGCAAGGTATCACTGCGCTGACAGATTAGATAGTGTGAGATTCTACGCTACTCGATGTCCCTGATGTGGACGCTTGGAAAGGGTCGATTGTAGAAGAGGTCATCTTCTGCTTCCATTTCCGTGTCGTTGGTTTAGACTTGTCTTCCTATTTGGTAGTTGGTAGGCTTAATGCTGCTCGAGTTGCTCTCAGCTTGGGGAGATGTGCACACTTAAATGTATGATGGAAGTGTGAGAAAATTCGGAAATAAGTGTGTGTGATCCTCTCATGATTAGAGAGAAGTTTTTGAGGGAGAGACGAGACTATGCGGAGACTGTTTGCAAGGGGCTTGAGTTCTCTGCATTGGTTGACTTGGTGATTTTTTATATCACATAGGCCGCATGTTATCCTAGGCTTTTCCTGAGGCACACGTGGTTGGTGTGTGGCCTTATCAAGCTTGACACACCATTGCGGTGGTGGGGATGTTGAGCCAACGATGTATCTTTTATGCCATTTATGGAGATCGTTCGTTCTCTTTTCTAGGGCATTAATCATGTTGATAGTGGGACGGATCCGCGAGACATAAGTACAATTTCGGTCGTAATGATTACCCTGATATATCAAGCAAAATATCCGTGATATGGGGGTCCCATCGTGTTTGGTCTGAGGCCAGGCGAGGAACCAACGTCACAATGCTGCAAAGTCAGGGCAGTGGATGACTATATGGTCCATATTTTTGCATAACGTGCATGCGGGTGTGTTTCGTGAAGTGTCGTTAGGGGTAACTAGGGGTTCCCTACTAGGCTGTTATTCGGCAAACAAGAACATGATAAACCCGCTCATCTCCTCTGCTTGGGTCATGGAGCTGCCTGTGGACTCGAGATCCATATCGTCTTCTTGGAAAGGCGAACTATGGCAGAGTGGAGGCTAGAAAGGGCTAGCTAGAAGCGAGGTATGTAGTGACAATCCTCCAAAAGGTGATTGTCGGCGCATAGCGGGCATGTGAATTGTGCTGCCCATGGCCCCATGTAGTAAACCCTTTCGATTGGATACCACCTGTGAATGAGTTCTAGTGCGGCACACTCTTCGAGGTAGTGGCCACATTCATTGCATAGTTTACAACGTATAATGGGCATTACTAGGGGTCTTTCTATGAATCTATGCTCCTCTTGTAAATATAGGATGGTACACAGCTCGTCATTGACGGATTGGATGAAGGGATCCTCTTGATAGGATCGCTCGACCGCATGTAAGGCATCCCTATATCATGGTATTTCTGGACAATGGTGGGTATAATTCCCATAGGTGTCACAGAGAGCGGATGCGTGATTGGTACGCAGCGGTTTGCCTATAATTTTGGTGTCCAGTTCCTTTTTACGGGAACGCGACGTCGGGGTGCCTGCTTTGGAGCCAAGGAGTGGTTTTAACTCGTCCAACTCCGGACATAAGTGGGTAGGATGGCTTATGACATCACATATAGCACAGGCTGATGACTCCCTTTTCATGGTGGGGGTCACCGCTTTCTTTCCTCTCTTGGCGATTTTCTTGGCCGTGGTAACCGGTTTCGTAATGGAAACTTCCCTTGTGGGGGCGGTTCCGACCATTTCTTGGGTGGGTTGGGGCTCCTCGGGACTGAGGGGCTTGAATCCTATGACAGTAACGTTTGTGGTTACTGTTCCGGAAGGGGGAACGAGGTACCAAACTGAGAATGCCAACAATATGTTGGGTAACACCAATGTCGCCAAAACCTACTGGGAGACGAAGCGAGGAGGTGGGTAGAGGAAAGGGGTTTGGGAGATGGCGTAGGCTAGAGAAGCTGTCGTGGCTGATGCCTCAATGTCGTTACTACTTGAGTCCGTGTCCTAACTAAACTATGTGCTTGATGTGGACATCATGCATGCCAGGGCCCCTGTGGCATCGGGCGACACCTCAGGGATAATGGGAGGATCTCCTAGGAATGACCCTAGGATGGATGATGGTTTGAAATCGCTAGGACCATATTCTTGATACTGTGAAAGACCATCTACGGCTGTATCTATGTAGGGTAGAATTACATCCATGTTGGTTAGGGGACTCTTTTCACTATGCGTCAGCTGGTCTACTATAATGATTCGGTCCTCGTGTGGGAACATCATGATGTGGAAGACAGAGGATGCTATGGTAGACATGGCATAGATGTAACTCCGCCCAAGGAGTATATTGTAATCCAAGTGGGCGTCCAAGACTTCGATGTCTATGTCGACCGTCTTATCGACTAAGCAGACCGATACATTTTGGAAGAGGCCAACAGGGGTCGAGGGATGACCATTGTATGCTCTGAGTGTGATGACGTAAGGTTTGAGTTCGGGGGATCCTAACTTCTGCCACACACTTTTTGACATGATGCATGTGGATGCACCCTCATCAATGACACATCGGTGACTGGTGTTATTTTGTACCAATACTGGTATTTGGAAGGTGACCATGGAGGGAAGCCTAGGGGTGGCTTTGTCTAAGTCAAAAGCCATCATGCATGTATTGGCAGGGTCGACAGCGCCTAATGCGGAAAGTAGGGCTTTCCGTTGCTTTGGGCACGACTGTAGTACTTCCAATGTGGACATAGCAGCAGGTGACTGAGCTAAGTCGTCTACGATGCTATAATTATGGGCCATTTTGGAGTAATTACCTGCTAGCCTATTAGGCCCTTTTACCATTTTTGGCAATAGTTCCGCAGGAATCTTTGGAATGGTTAAAGGTGCAGTCGGCATGCTTATACTAGCCCTTGACGTATTGGTGTCTGGTGGGGTGTCGTAGTTGCGATTCCGAGTTTGGAAAAACATTTCTTCCCCAGCCATGTAAATTTAATGGTTACTTTTCCGGGAATCGTCTGGGTTTTGTTGTTGAGTGCTGACCATCCCTTGATGGGGGAAGGGTTCTTGCATCACCGCAGTTTGCTGGGAAGATCCTCCTTGTCTTCGGTTACTCTGTAACTTTTTAAGCTCAGGGTGTTCGGGACAGTGGTGAGTATAGTGTTCGTACTCACCACATATTGAACAAGAATGGTTTGTTCATAGAGGAGGCCTTTTGCCTTGCCTTTGGGCATTTCTTGGCTCCTGGTTCTGATTTCGATTGGAGTTACCTCCAACCTAGGATCACAGTTGGCATTGTTGGTTGCTGCCCCCCTATCCCGGGTTCCCTTTGGGCTTGTTTTTGGTCCTTTTCTTAACCACGTTGAGAGGGTAGTTCTCCTGATCATACTGGTGTGGTTGATTTTTGGACGACTGCATAAAGTTCACCTGTGCATTGTTTTGCGTAGGTGGGTTGTGTGCATGGGACTGAGCATAATGTTGTCCCGTGTTTGCACCTGGCTGTTGGGGGGGAGCTCTTCCGTCAGTCTTTCTTCCTGCATACTGGGTCCCCTCAGCTGGAGGATAAGGTCCTCCTTGGTGATACATTTGTGCCCTATTAGTCAAATTTTTTTGCGGCATATGATGACTTTGAAATCCAGGTTGTGACATGTTCTAGGTAGAACCATGTGTGTAACCGAGATCCTGACTGCTGCTGCCTAGGTACCCTTGGGTCATTGACCCAATAATTCCATCTGTAGAGTTAGACGTGCCTGGAAATTATTGATAATATTGCAGGCGCGGGGTGTTAGGCAGGATGTTGTAGATGTATCCTGACTGCGTATCCTGGGACGAGGGGGGAGTGGTGTGTGGTGTGGTGTTGGGAGAATGCCTAGGGTTCCCAACTAAGGTTTCTCCAAGAAAGGATGAACCAATACTTGTGGAAATGTTCCGTCTTTGACGCCTAAACGGAAAAAGACCTGGAACCCCTCCTGATAATGTGGGGAGGTCCAAAGGATGCCTAAACCGATGAGGTTCCGTTGGAACTGTTTGGGTGTCGACCAGGTTAGGTTTTGGAAATTTTTTGAGGGGATCGAGTCTATGATCAAGAAAAATCTATGGCCACATACATAAAAAAAAGTGAAAATGAAATGAATTTTCCCTTTAACTTAATCTATGTGATCAATCAAGAAAAAAATGGTTTTGTTTGTTTGCGCGTGATACTCAAAATCCTAGAAGACGTATTACGTCCTCACACAATCAAAAGTAACTGGGCCTTGAGAAGATTTCTTGCGAGTGCTGGCACAACGTCCCGTAAGAGTTGGTGACACCCCCAGTCAGTCGAAGAAAATCCACCAAGGTAAGGGTAGAGGGTCTGGCGCTTGCCTCCACCATCACCTATAGGGTAAAGGATGCCCTAATTTTTGGCCACTAAGAATGACCGTCCCACGTGAGCATTCGAGTCTTGGGCTTCTTGGTAGTCAGCTAACAGTACCGCATATCAGCCAGGTCAGGTAGCCCCAACTGATACCGCATGCACTGCGCCTAAGCATAACTCCCTCTGAATTAGGTCTCTGCCGCGCTCAGGTTTTATTTTCCGTGGGCTGATAGGTGGATTTTAAAGCTCCCTAAATACACAAATTCTATGTTTCAATGTGAAGTGTGATCAAGGTGGCTTATTGGATGCCTAGCCCCTTGATCCTAACTTAATCTATAAATTCTTTTGTGGCCCCTGTGGGGAGAATTTAGTGAGTTGGTTTAAGTTAGTTTTAGGTGGCTTTATTTTCTTAGTGGGTGAGCATGTGTGAGCGTATGGTGAACAATATCATAATTTGACCATATGGATATCGATGATCCTTTACAAAAGTCCCCTAGTTAAACTATGTGACGTTGTTCCTTGCTCAAATGGAAAACATTTGCGGATAATGGGCCGCTTCCAAATCTTCCTAGTTAGTCTATGTGAGTAACTAAAGGGAGATGGCGAATCACAAATGTAGAGAGTTCATATGCTTGTCTAGGGTCACCAAATGGTGCAAAGACAACATAGATTACTTTCCCTAATTGACGATTCAATCCTAGTCCCGCAATTTCCTAGATGAAAAATTTGAATTTAAACTAAACAATTTCTACACTAGCTTATGCATGTGTGGTCTTGAGCCACTTACTTGGACTAGTTAAACTAAGTGTGCAAGCCAGAATTTGCAAAAACATAAATTGTTCGGAAAGAAATGGTTAATTCGCCCCCTACTTAAACTATGTGAACACTTTTTGAAAAAACCAACTTAAATGAAAACTAACTAAATGCCTACAGTAAGTAGCAAAAAGTGAGTTCTCAGAAGCTGTGGGGTATCAACACAGGTGCTGGTAGATACATTAGGGGCTGCCTAGCACACTTACAAGTAGAAAAATGCAGAATATAGACAAAAAATATTATTCTGTAATTTTCGCAGAAAAGGGTTTGACAGGTGCGCTTTCTTGTGCGCGGGTCAGTCCTCAACGTGCGCACTGCACATCTGTGAGAAGAAACTACGCGCAAAAATCCTGCAAGTAAGAAAAAATTAGGAGTTGCCTTCTTCAGTGAGTCTAGGGACTGCAATATGGGTTAGAGGACTATCAACTCCACTCCAACATAGACAAAGGGTCTCCTGCAAAAGATGGCACAACCACATAAACTTGGAACACGTCAGTGGAGTCTCCAATCCTGTTGTGGTGGATTAGTTGCATGGGTGTACGAAATCACACCAGCTTAAAGAGTGTGGTCTACTCTTTAGAATATTGGTAACAGGAAGAAAGTGGGGGAGCTCAAAAGCATAAAAATTAATGGAAATAGTATGCTAAAGTATGCTCTGGTTAAACTAAAAACTAAAAAACAAATATACAGAAGTTATATAGAGAGTCAAAATGATAATAATGCAAACGATGGCTTGATGGCCTCTTCTTATTAAACATTTGAAACGGAGAAGAAATTTTACCCACTTGCCAAAGGGCCCCTAGGCAATGGCTCTAGGTCCTGATGCAAGGATGTTGCCTTCCAAGCTCTGCCTCTGATGCAGTCTCCCTCTCTCTCTGTGCTGTGGTGGGCTAAGATGTTGGGTGGCCAACTATCGAGTCCTCTTTAGCTCCAGCTTCGGGTCACACACAATGCTAGTTTTTCTTGGGAAAATTTGGACAACATAATAATGTGATCACCATTTCTTCATCTCTTGGTGGGTTTATATAGGTGAGTTTCAAATCCTCCTTCCCTCCCTTGGTACATGATGGATAGTGACCCAAGGGAGAGGTGTGATTCCATTGTGTGCTCAAATATTCTTTTGTGTGCTCACATGTTGGCTAAGGAGGCACTGTTGGCTGTCCTTAGGTGACTTTCACACAAGGAGTAACTGTCCTTTGCTTGGTGTGGTCCCGGAAAGTGACTTTTTTCCATTTCTAGGAATGCGTGCTTATCGGGCCAAAAGACACGTAGAAGGTACTCTTCTCGAAGGATAAAGCACACAATTCAACATTTATGACTAGTTCAAATCTGATTTTCTCAAAACCTTAGAGATTTTAAATACTTCTTGATTCCATAATGTGTTCCTACCCTGTAAATCCTTAGGCTCGACATTAATTGATGTCGTCTTCTGCTGTACGATTTTCTAGTGTTAACACTCCCAGTAAAGAATCACATGTTTTTGATGGCGTGATTGGTTCTACTAGTCAACAATCAGTGAGAAAACCATCTGGTTAGTCTCTGGCTATGGTTGACCAAAACCCCTCTACCACTACTCTTGTGGATTCTACTTCCGAGTTCAGTGACATCCAATCCACGAAAGGAAAATCTCAACAACCAGGAAGTAAGAAGAAAGGCAGAGGTAAAAATAAGAAAGATAATCCTCCGTAGGACAAACAAAATAACCATTCTTCTGAAGAAAAGAGGAAACCTTTTTATCCATGCTTAATTTGTAATGAGGAGAATTTCACTCGTGACTTTCCACATCAGGCAGAAGTAAATTTATTCCTTAAATCATTTGTTGCACTCGTTGTGTTGACAGATCCCTTTCCTAATAAAGAGACTAACATGGTTACTCGGGATCCTACTTCCTCTTCCTATGTTATGATGCTTTCCTCCACCAAGCCTAAAAATCATGTTATGGTGGCAACGAGAAGTAAGGATTACGATCATTCGAATCCCTTGAATGTTCATGTTACAGATCAACCTACTAGTTCTACTTCTTCTACTTCAATTTCTACTCCAAATACGATTCATACTGAATTAAAAATTAAACCTCTCAAGGGTTTTATTCATAAATTTGTGTTCAACCCTCATGGGAGAGATGCACATAATTATAAAATAGTTGAGGATTTGGCTCAAGCTCCTTCAGCTATGTCAACTCTCGAGGTGTTGCAAAATTTTCTCGCCCAAAAGAAATATTTACTTTCCGTAATTGCAGTTGTAGATCCTTCGAGTTCTAGCCTTGTAGTCTTTAATCATGAGAATCATATGTCTTGGCTTCCATCCCAATTGGATTTCATGATTCAGGTTGTTGTTTGTAGTAAGACCATCCATCGAACCATTTTGGACGAAGGAGCTTCAATCTGTATCATGTAAATTTCTTGCTGGAAGGCCAATGGTTCTCCTCAAATTAGTCAGTCACCGACCACTCTAAATGCCTTTGATGGAAGAGGCTTCAAGCCCTATGGAATTTTGAGTTTGTTACAAATTGAATTAGGTGTAAAAATAGTTTTAATAGAAGTCGAAGTTGTTGACAGACCGTTAGATTATAACCTACTACTGGGTCGTAGATGGGTTTATGCTATGGTTGTTATCGTTTCAAATTATTTCAGGATTATAGCTCTCCCTCATCAGGGAGGAATTATAGCCATTTTTTAGATCACCTTCTTCACCAATAATTCTCAAGTTATTGGAAGCATCCGTCTTGTGGGGAAAACCCCACATCCATATCAGCATGTCAGGGTGGGATTGCTTAAGGATTCTTCCATTATGGGAACATTTTCCTTTCCTCCTCCTCTTCCTTAGTCCCTTCCTAAAAACGTGAACCCAGTTGCCTATGTCAACATGATATATTATTGTAATGTTATGTCTGACCCTTGGATAGTACCAGATGCATCTAATATTGATACATTTGGTGACTGCGTGCCACTCAATCTCGTTTAGGTCAAATATGAGGCCATTTATTTGGCATGTGCGACACATTATATTTTCTCCTCTTCGATTAATTGGGTTGATCATTCCTTAGGTTATGACACATATTTTGATCCTTTTTTTGGTACATTTTCTACTGATGAGGGCATCATGGAGATCATGATGCTAGATGATGCGTCGTGGGATGACGATAAAAATATTTTGTCCTTTACAGATTACTCTGAGGATAATCTTAGTGAGATTTATTTTCCCAATGTCATTGAGATGTCTAAGAATTTTGTATCTATCCACGATATCGATTATGAGAAGAATTTGTCGAATATTGAAGATACTATCCCTCTTGATATTTCAATCAAACCTAGAATTATGAGATAAAAAACAATAGATCCCTTTTCCAGGAGTTTAGGGATGTTTTTTCCAAGTCTTGTGAAGAGATGTCAGGTATTAACCCAAGCATTGTTGTACATGAAATCAAAATTTATCTAGATGCTAAGCGGGTTCGACAACGCTTATGTTTGGTCCATCCTAAGAATGCAACCACTATTAGGGGTAAAGTTAAAAATTCTTCATGTGGGTTTAATCTACCCAAGTAACTCTAGCTGATTGGGTGTCAAACATTGTTCTTGTCATGAAGAAACAAGGAAAAATATCTGTGTGTGTGTTGATTACCAGGACATCAATAATGCTTGTCCTAAGGATAATTATCCCACCCTGTTCATCAACCAGATTGTTGATGATTGTGCTGGAAATGAAGTGTTTTCGTTTATGGATGGGTTTTCTGCCTACAATTAGATCAGCATTACCCCATCGTACCAACATAAAATCACATTTATTTGTCTTTGAGGCACATTTTCATATTGAAAAATCCCTTTTGTATTGAAGAATTTTAGGGAAATGTTTCAAAGGGAAATGAATTATGCCTTCCATGACATTAAACACATTGTACAATAATATTTGGATGACCTATCTGCTCACTTGAAACATCGTGCAGATCATCCCATGCATCTTAGGGCTATATTTTTTTGTTGTCGACATTATAACATTAGGGTCAATCTGCACAAGTGCGTATTTTGTGTAAGCTCTGGTCGACTTCCTTGCTTCGTTTTGACTTATTTCAGAATGATAGATTTTCCTCATCAAGGAGGCATCATAGGAATTGATCAACTCACCTTCTTCACTAATAATTCTCAAGTTACTGGAAGCATCCATCTTGTGGGGGAAACCCCACATCCATATCATCATTTTAGGGTGGGATTTCTTAAGGATTTTTCCCTTATGGGAACGTTTTGAATTCCTCCTCCTCTTCCTTATCCCCTTCCTAACAACGCTAGCCCAGTTGCTTATGTAAACATGATATCTTATTGTACTATTTCGTTTGACGCTTGGATAGTACCAGATGCATCTAATATTTATACATTTGGTGACCGTGTGCTACTCAGTCTCATTGAGCACGAATATGAGGCCATCTATTCAGCATGTGCGACACATTTTGTTTTCTCCTCTTCGATTAATTTATCTGATCATTCCTTAGATTATGACACATCTTCTAGTCCCTTATCTAGTACATTTTATACTGATGAGGGCACCATGGAGATCATGATGCCAAATGATGCATCGTGGGACGACCATCACCATTGTTCCTCCTTACGAGATTCCTCCGACAATAATATTAGTGATCTTTATCTTTCCAATGTCATTGAGACGTCCACGAATTCCATATCTATCAACGATATTCATTATGAGAAGAATTTTTTGAATATTGAAGAGACTATCCCTCTTGATATTTTAACAAAACTCGAAATTTTCGAGAATGTAAATATTGGTGCATATTTCTCTCTCAATGATATCAAGACCTATAGAGTTATTTTTCTAGGATTTTAGTGACATTTTCACCTGGTCTTATGAAGATAAGCCAGGTATTGACCCAAATAATGTTTTACATGAAATCAAAACATATTCAAATTCTAAGTCGGTTCTAAAATACTTACGTCTCGTGCATCCTAAGAAGGCTACCACTATTAAGGCTGAAGTTGAAAAAAATATCCATGTTGGTTCATCTACACAATACCTTTAGCTGATAGGGTGTCAAACATTGTTCCTGTCATGAAGAAAAAGGGAACTATTCTTGTGTGTGTCGATTACTTGGACATCAATTGTGCTTGTCCTAAGGACAATTATCTCACCCCTTTCATCGACTAGATTGTTGATGATTATGTTGGCAGTGAAGTGTTTTTGTCTATGGATGGATTTTCTAGCTAGAATCAGATCAACATTCTCCCATCAACCAACATAAAACCGCATTTATTTGTCTGTGGGGCATATTTTCATATCGCAAACTCCCTTTTGGATTGAAGAATGTGGTTAAAAATTTTAGAGGAAAATGAAATATGTATTCCATGAAATTAAACAAATTGTACAACCATATTTGGATGACCTCCCTTCCCACTCGAAACACATGAAAATCATCCCATGCATCTCAGGGCTATATTTTTTTTTTTTCGACATTATAACATTAGGCTCAATCCGCACAAGTGTGTGTTTTTTGTAAGCTTTATTCGACTTCTCAAATTTGTTGTCTCGAAGAAAGGAATTCGTATAGATCCACTGAAATTCCAGGCGAACCTAGATCTGCCTACTCCTTCCTCTATTGTTTAACTTCAATGGCTCCAAGGGAAGGCTAAATTTCTACAAAGATTTGCTCTCAACTACGTTGAATTGACGAAAGGATTTACTTGATTGTTGAAAAAATGGGTTCCCTTTTATTGGGACGACACTGCCCAACAGAATTTGATGCTTTGAAAGTTGTTCAGGTTCTAGCATCGTTTTTGTATCCCCCAGATTATCAACATGACTACTTCTTGTACCTCGCAGCTGCCGTTACTACCATCTGCAGGGTATTGGTCCAAGAGGAAAATGTACGGTACAAAAATTCTATTTATTATTTGAGTAAAAATTAAATGATACCGAGATCAAATATACTCATGTTGAAAATTCATCTTTGTAGGTTGTCCAAGCTATCCTAATTTTTTGCCACTATATCCTGCTTCGCAAGATTATGGTTGTTTCTGATTGCAACCCCATGATGTACATCTTGTCATGAAAATTGTTGGGAGAAAATGACTCCAAATTGATTTTCATCTTGCAAGAGTTCGATTTGAAGTTCATCAAATCCAAGTTAATCTCTTCCGAACTGATCTGCGACCTTCCCACTACTGAAACTGAAACAAAATCTAACAATTCTATTACAGATGAGTCATTGTTCCTGATAAATTCATCTAATGTGTGGTATGTAAAGATCATCATATATCTCCAGACCCGGAATTTATGGCCTGATAACTCTCGCTTTGACCAACGACATATCTGATATCAGTCTAAGAACTATATTATAATTGGTGACACCATTTAACGTCGTGATATTGATATTATTTTTTGAAGGTGCCTCACTCATGAGGAGGCTAAGAAAGTTGTAAATGAATTCCATGTTGGGGCATGCGGTGGGCATATGTCTGGTTATGCCACAACACATAATATTTTGCGTGTGAGTTACTTTTGGCCTACTATGTTTCATGATTGCATCCTTGCGGTCAAAAAGTGTCATGCTTGCCAGATATATGATCATAAATCCGATGCTCCACCCACCCCTTTACACCCTGTTATCGTCGTTGGATCTTTCACAAAAGGGGGCATGATTTTATGACATGTAACCCTCACTCAGTCAGGGGGCATGGCTACATCATTATGGAAGTAGACTATTTGACCAAGTTGGTTGAGGAAATGCCTGCATATAATAACAACGGTGAAAAAATTGCTCTCTTTATCTTCAATCACGTCATTTCAAGGTTTGGTGTACAACATGATATAGTTAGAGACCATGGGAAGCATTTCCGTAATCACATTATGTCTGATCTCATTTTCAAGTTGGGCCTTCACCATGAAATATCAACTCCCTACTATCTAGAGGCGAATGGGCAAGTCGAAGAAATCAACAAAGTCTTGAAAATGATGCTTCAGCGCATGATAGGGATCCACAAATCATATTGGAATCTTATCCTTATGAAACCTTGTGGGCATATCAAACCTCTATTTGGATTGATACCAGATTCACCCCTTTTCAATTAGTGTATGGTATGGAATAAATCCTTCCTATTGAGTGCGAAATTCCATCTCTGAAAATTGTTGTTGAACTCCTCTCGGCCACTTCTACAGAAGAATATCATCACTTGCATATGACTCGTTTAGATGAAACTCAGCGTGATGTCACAATGACCAATGAGGCCCATAATAAATGCATTAATTTACAATACGACAATAATGTTAAGGTGCGTTCCTTATCAGAAGGTGAATTTTTCCTATTGTATGATCATGAGTCTGATAAGTTAGGGTCTGGGAAGTTCTAGCCAATGTGTCCAGGCTCATACATTGTTAAGAATGTTCTTGCTAAAGGGGCCTACGAGCTTATTGATTTTGATGGAGTTCTATTGGCACATACCAGGAATGGGTTGTACCTAAAAAAATACCATGCCTAAGTCATTTTTACGTATTTCACTATGTACATAATGTCTATAGGTTTGTTGAGTGTGATTACAGTGTGTTCCCTTCGGAGTTTCCTACCATCTCTATTAATATTATTTACATTTGGTTTGTAGATTTCAACATCCCTTCAACAATATGTTGTTTATGCTGATGGCGCTAGTCATAGTACTCATAACCTTTATTCCACAACGTGGGTTACATATTCTCCGAGTGGAAAGTTAGTGAGTTTGCAAGGGATTTCTATTGGTTGCTCTACCAATAACATCGTTGAGTATAACACAATGATCGAGCTATTGTCTGATGCTATTTCTCATGGTATCCACCGTATAGTTGTCATACTTGTTTTAGCATCATCTATCACCAGCTTATACTTGATGATTTATGCATTGGCCTTGGGCAACCCTTCCCTTCAGACTTGGACATATTTCTCAAAAAACAGTATCTTAAAACCCATACACGACTCTGCCTAGACTTTTCCGCGTATATACGCGAGTCCATACATAGAGAATTGCGTATGCCATTTCAAACATTAAAAAATATATATTTTCCCTATTTTTGAGGCAGGTTTTATGGTTGTTCTAGTAACTTAATCACCCCAGCCTGTGGCCTAACTGTTCCAATCTGTAAAAAATAATTTTTGAGGGAGTATAAAATCCCCTCAGGGGAATGGCCTAAGGGAGGAAGAGAGAGAGAGAAATATAGATATTATACGCTGTTGGAGCCCTATCCAAGTCTGATATATTCCTGTGCCTCCTGCACTTCCCAGATATTTGCAGGAAACCCTTGTTTCCTTCAGATGCTCACCACCCTATGTGACATCCATTGTGCATTGTTCTTGGAAGAAATATTGAGAGGCCAGGGCTGGATGGATCCAGAGGACGGTATGCTTGAAGGCCGTGGAAGATTTCAGGTGATCTCTCCATGTTTATTCACTGTACATTTCATTAATAATAGAAAAGCCATCTTGTTCCTGATGTTTACGTGTCAATAATATTTTATACATGTGTAATGATCATCAATTAAACATTTAATATTGGTTTTATGATGTTATGCATGATTCCCACTAACATCTAGAACATATATATGTTGTACGACTAGGATTTTGTATTCGTTCTTTGTTGATTTACAAATTAAGGAGCACAAAGTGTTGCAGGGGGTTTGCACTCTGCAGGATCTACTTCAACTGAGGGATATCCAAGTAAGGTCTGCAACATATAGATTCTAGTTATTTGCATAGAAGTTGGTTTAGTGAGTCTCTCTTGTAATGATATGCCCCTGATCTATGAAGGATCATCAACCCAAGACCTTTAGGGTAACATTTCCCGAAACAAAAATGGCGACTCCACTGGGGATCACATTCTTGTGATTTCTCGTTTGGGTTGTTTTATCTATCTTGTAGGTTCCTGACAGGTTTTATCACTTTTAACAGTCTAGTAAGTCTTTTTTCAATCAGACAGAAGATCTGGTCCCTTGATCAGGCTTGAATTTTTATTTTTTCCTTATATTTATTTTCATACACATCTTTTTCTTTGCATAGTCATGTATACCTCCTGTGTTTTCCAAAGGGACCCACGTATACGCAAGTTTCCTTGGTTACAATCACGTATACACGTTAGTTGCACACTGTAAAACCACGCATGGCTGGAAAAAATTGAAAATTTAAGTTTTCAGCCTCTGTAGTCTTTTCTGTCTGTGTTGAACCATTCTGTGGTGTCTTTAAGGTCTCTGGACTGTGTTTATGGTGATTTCATATCCATTTCTCTCTTGTTTTTGTGAAAACCTAGCCATTTGGTGAATTGCCTTGTTTTGTGTGTTTGCAATTGCGGCTCAAGCACCAAGAGATTTTCCTAAAGTTCTTGGTTGTTATGACCTATCAAAACAATGAGCCTTTTATTGTTTTCTCTTCTTGGGCCTATGCATTGCTTCACTTATGGTTTTTAATTTCTTGGTCTATTTCGGTTTTTTTAGTTGATTTCTTAGACTTGTCTTGTTGCGAATCTTGAAGAATCTCTTTTTGGTTTTTTGAGTAATTCTTCGTTGCAAGATTGTGCTACTGTGCTGAATCAATTGATTGAGTTTCTTGGTTCTTTTTGCTCATTTAAGTCCTGCTACGAGAGTAATACAGTTGTCTTGAGTACTTTTGGAGCCGTTTTTGAGACTCATTTGGCTTGATTCTAGTTCTTGGGTAGTTTTTGTTTGTCTTCTTGAAACCTCTTTTCTTCCATTACAAGTTAAAAGCCAAAAAACATTTTGTGTTTTCTGTAGCTTTTGATTTCAGTTTGTTTTTACTGTTTCATTACATATTTTGAAGCTTTTTGATTGATTTCTAGTCTTTGGTTCTTGGCTTGATTGTGAAGGAAGTCTTCTTTTGCTTTCACTCTTTTGTATCAAGTGAATTTTTGGCGTTCTTATGCATAGGAGTTCTATTTGGAGCTAGCCTTGTTTTTTGTCAAAAGTGATTGAACCATTGTCTTACTAGGGAATCTTTTTTGCTTCTTTAGAATTAGCATCTTAGGATTTTCATATCATTGGTAGTTTGCATTAAGTGCATTTGAGCATTTTAGTCTTTTTTGTAAATTTCTGAATCGTGTGAAGTGTGAGTGTTTGAAAAGAAAAAACAAATTTTTTGCTTATTAGTTTCGTAGAACCCATGTAGAGATCACTTTTCATTGAAAGGAAATTGTTTCATTTTCATGTAACTTGATTTTCATTGATTTCTTCTGCATCATAAAACACCATCAGTTTCACTTCCATGTGCCCTTGACTTAAGTAACATCTAATTTAAAACAAGCGATATAATTAAAAGCAACTATAATTTTTTGTATTATTGTCATTAATCATACACCAAATAGCTAGGTTGTAGGGTCTTGGATTAGGTGAGTGGAGGGTTAACTCTCCAAGGCCGCTCAAATTGTTAAACATAGAAAGTTTATTAACAAGTGAAATCCAACACCGTTAAGTGGACCGAGAAATCTCTCCTCCAAAGAGTCAAGCACGAGGGATAGTGCAAGCAGAGAAGAGAGATACCCCCTCTCCTATTTGCTGAATCTTGACCTAAGACCATTCTGCCCGGCTGCCGATACGGATTGGTGCCCTTAGTTTCCTATCCTAGGGACCACATAGGTGACTGCGTGGGGGAATACCTATGGTATTTGAGACAAATGTTGCATCACTTCCATCAGTACTTCTGGAGGGTGCCCTTGTGAAGCTTAGGGACTTGCACCGGCAAAGGCTGTTGTTAGGAGGTTAGCGTAACTATTTCTGTTACCTTTTCCAGTAGGCTTGGGGCGTGATTACCCCAGACTATTTTTGGAAGGTCCTATTATTTCGTTGTCTTGTATTTTGGTGTCTGGTCCTCATCACTCGGAGCGGAAATACTTGAGAGCTACTTGCTTGGCTGTATCTTAGGAAATTTTTAGAGTGTGCTCTTTGCTCCTAGATTTCTTAGCTTCATATATTTTTTGACTCTAAATTTAATATCTTAAAGTGGCTGACCGATCGCCTCGTCAATCGAGGAGGCTTCGTGGGTTTTCTCCCACGAGTGCCGAGCCTTCTTCAAGAAGGCGTAGGAGTAATTCAGAGGGTGATTTTCACCCAGTGGTTTCGAACGCAGTGGAGAGAGATCCTCCGTCGGGGCTTGAAGTTTTTGTGGGTGGTTCTGGTTTCGGTATCAGTATAGAGAGGAGCGCTCCACTCATCTATAGAGTTTTATTTCCAAAAGAAGAAATAGAAATAGAGGAAGTTCATTAGCCTACTGAGTCTCTTCCATCTCCTCTTCTTGCTGGTTATCCTTACATTATTCAGTACATCGGACCCGAGTCTCAGAGACCATAGAGTCCTTGTCCGTCATATTCCTTTCTTTCGATGGCCACGACTGGGAACACAGTTTTGGCTGTGAACACTGCAAGTGTTCAGACTCCTCTTTCAGTTGAAGGAGGGGGCACTATTGCTATATCTAAGATCACTTCTAGTGTTGTTGTGTTTGGCTCTGGAAACACCCAAGCACATGCTTCTCAATCTGGTCCCTTTTCTTATGGAATGCCCACTAGTGGAATTCCTTCTTTCTCCTTTTCTACTGCTTCAGCTGTCTCCACACCCATTCCTTCTATGGCTAGTGGGTCAGCTTCGTTTCAAGGGTTCCCCTTTGGAAGTGGGCACATCCCTCATTCAAACCCTTCCTTAGGATATTTACCTTTTACTTCTCAGACTCAAGGTTTCAATCCTTTTTCGGGAGGTCAAAGTTATAATGTCTTTACAGGATGGAACCCTGTTTTTACATCGTTAGGAGCAGGGAATCAATTTATTATTGGTAAAAAAGGGAATGTTCCTTTCCCTTCATCGAGTACTTCTCAGGATTCTTATCCGTTTGCAAATGCTTGGAAACCTTACCAAGGGGTTTCCTCTTCATTCACTACCTCGGTTGGAGGGAATGGTCCTATGTATAGTAACTCTATGTTGGGGGAGGGGGGGTGGTCCTTCTCCGAATGTTGGGTCACAAGGATTTTCTTATGGTCTAGCATTCTCTATGAACAATATCTGGCAACCCGGTGCCTTAATAGATCCAGGTTATTCTTTTCATAATGTAGGGAATCCTTCCTATGGAGGATGGAATTCCCAGGCTCCTCCTCGATTACCATATTTGGAAACGTTAAACTTGCCAGAACTATCGAAATTGACTAAGGATCCTATTCGATATAGTCCGATATGGCCTTTGGTCCCCACCAAGCTCCCCCTCAGATATCCCAAAGTTTGAAGGGAAAAATGGTGAGGATCCAGAAGATCAGATCACCACTTTCCATTTATGGTCCTCCTCGAACTCCCTAATCGATGACTCGATTAGGTTGAGATTATTTCAAAGAACCTTAATCGAAAATGCTGCCAAATGGTATATTGAGTTAACTAGGGGCAGTTTTGCTACTTTTGGAGAGTTGGATACCATGTTATTAAATCACTTTCAGTTACCTGTCCATTATGACGTCGGGACTGACCTCCTGGCCAATTTTCAGCAGGACAAGGCAACTCACATTTCTAACCATATTCAGGAATGGCGAAGAAGGAAGAGGCTCATTAAAGCCCAAATTCCCAATGAATTCCTTCTCGAGTGGTTTTTGAAATCTTTATAGCCAGAAATTTCTAATGATGTATCCCTTTCAGGGGTATTTTCTGAAGAGCAGGCTATTTTTAGGGCTCAACAATTAGAATTGATTTATTCTTAGGCTAGAGTCCTTAATAAAATTTTTTCGGATGCTCCTCACTCCAAATTAGACTTAGCCAAAACTAAACCTGGCCCTCATGGTGATGGGCTTATCGGTTCGATAGATAGCAGTGCGGCTAACCCGCTAAGTCAATTGTAGTAGTTGTTTATACAATGTGCTTCTTCTGGTCATGTTGTGCCTTCAGTGTCAACTTCTTCATAGTCCTTGGCAATTAATGTTGTCCAAAATTCCAATCCCAAAGGAAATCAACAATCCGATGGGAAGAAGAAGGGACGAAATAACAAGAAAAATGAAAAGGATGGGAAGGGGAATGCAAACAAATCCAATGATCATGTTGGAGGGGGTAAAAAGGATAATAAAAATAAGGTGAAATTTCCATGCAAATTGTGCACTAGGGATCATGTTACGCACCTTTGCCCTAAAATTCAAGATGCGCATCGCTTGTTAGCTCAACAAGGTTCTTCTAGTTCCCAGGCTGTCCTAACAAACCCTTTTCTCCAAGGGCAGCAATTAGTTGTTGGCACGAATCAAAATACTAGGGCTTCCTCTGGGGGCATCCAGGAAGGGGAAAATATATCAAACATATACATGATAAGTGCTCACTTAGATATCGTTACGAGATATCGTGATTATGGAAAAGCTGAGTCTTCGAAAGCCAAGGGTGCTCTTGATGGTACTGAACCACTTCATATTACTAGGCCTACTATTGAGCCTATACCTCGAATGCTAAAAGGGTCTTCAAAAATTTCGACAGTCAGTCCTAATGCAAAGGCTTCCCATAATTACTTGATTGTAGAAGATCTGGCTCAAAGTCCTTGTGCCATCTTCGCATTAGAGGTGCTCTAGTATTTTCCAGCTCAGTGGAGTGCTTTTCTCACTGCTATTGGGGCTGTTGATCCAAGGAATTCTCTTATGATCACATTTGATATGTTGGATTTTAAAAAGAGACTTCCTCATTATATGGCTTTCCATATCAGATCGACTTATCGAAAATTCAATATCTTTCGAATAGTCGTAGATGAGGAGGCTTCCACATGTGTAATGTATCTTGCATGCTGGAAGGGTATTGGATCTCCTGCAGTTGTTCCTTCAGCCACTCTTATGAGTATGTTTGATGGTCATTCTCACAGGCCGCATGGTATTGTTCCATCTTTTCCCATCTACGTTGGGCGAAAGACTGTTAATATTGAAGTTGAGATAGTTGATGCAAGCTTAGGCTATAACCTTTTGTTGGGGCGAAACTGGATCTATGAGATGGATTCCATAGAATCCTCATTATTTCTGATTATTTTCTTCCCTCACGAAGGGAGAATTGGCACAGTTGACCAACTGGATTGTTCTCCTATAGATCCTAATGCATCTTTTGACTCAAACATTCCTTTGGTAAAGGATACCAAGCCACCTGTAGAGAATCTGGGGGTTGGAATGTACACTTCCTTGATGGGTACTTTTGATATTCCGACTCCTTCGGTTCATATCAATGCTATTTCATCCTCCAGGGCTCCTATTTGAAGAGAGTTATTCATAACTCATTATTTTGCGGACCCCTGGACCTTACCTTCTCCTACCTCCACATTAGCAAAAGGTCAAGTGGGTGGAATGGAATTTCATGTGTATGCAGCTGAGATTGCTTATAGCTCTATTGTTGACTCTATAGATTCCATTCTAGTTTCTCTTTCACCGGAGGAATTGGATGGAGATGTGGCTCCAGCTTGGAATATTAGTTCATCTTCGGCTCAGGATTTCCTTGATACCACTCTTCCATCTGAAGAGGCCATCCTTGAAGCAATGAATGGTGTAGAGAGACCATGGGATGATTTGCATCATCGGTCTAACTTTCTCCCAGACTTGTGCGAAGTTGAATCAAGTTTTCCTAGCCCTCGGGCTTCTGGTCCTGTTCACCCAGTCCTGAACCCTTTAGCACCAATAGAGGTTTTTGTTGAAGGGAACATGGCTATGATTTCTCCTACTATCCCGGTGAACATCTCCAGAGAGCCCCACATTATAGAGAATGTCTTTATCGGAGTTGAATGTTCCCCTGAAGATATTCAAATTTACACCAATCTCTTTTGAGAGTTTAGGGATGTGTTTTCTTGGTATTATGAGGAAATTCCTGGTATAGATCCATCTATCATCCAACATGAGATCAAGGTATACAAAAATTCTAAGCCTATTAGGCAAAATATTCATCTGGTCAACCCTAGGAAGGTGGCATCTATCAAATATGAGGTAGAGAAGCTGCTAAAGGCAAGGTTTATTTACCCAGTTCCTTTGACTGAGTGGGTTTCAAATCCAGTTCCTGTGGACAAGAAACAAGGAACAATTCGAGTTTGCATTGACTTCAAAGACCTAAATAAAGCATTTCCTAAAGATAACTACCCCACATCGTTTATAGATCATATTATCGATGAGTGTGTGGGGAATGAGATTTTTTCCTTCATGGAAGGTTTCTTTGGATATAATCAAATTACTACCTGTCCCAAAGATCGGCATAAGACTGCATTTATTTGTCCCTGTAGTACCTTTGCTTAAAATAAAATTCCTTTTGGCCTAAAAAATGTTGGAGCTACTTTTCAGCGAGCCATGTCTTACGCCTTCCACGACATCAAACATATTATCGAGGCATATTTGGATGATTTAGCTACTCATTCTCGCAAGAGAATTGATCATCCTTCTCACCTCCGTCAAGTTTTTGCATGATGTCGGCATTATAAAATCTGGTTGAACCCGAACAAGTGCGTTTTCGTTGTCATATCCAGTCGGTTGTTGGGATTCATAGTGTCTACGGAAGGGATTTGGGTAGATACCTTCAAGGTTGAGGCAATAATTCAGTTGCTTCCCTCGTATTCGATTCGTCAACTTCAAATTCTGCAAGAAAAAGCTAATTTTCTGTGGAGATTCATCGTAAAATATGATGAGATTACGTAAGGATTTATGAGATTATTAAAGAAAGGAGTTCCATTTTTTTGGGATGACTTTTCTCAATGCTCATTCGATGCTTTGAAAAAAGCATTGACTTCTGATCCTTTATTGAGTCCACCCGATTATAGTAGGGATTTCCTCTTGTATCTCACGGCAGCAAAATCTACCATTGGTATGGTTCTGGTTCAGGAGGATGATGCTCTTTCCGAGCATGTTATATACTACCTTAGTTGAGGCTTGGTAGGACCTGAACTCTGGTATTATCTTATAGAGAAGTTTTCTTTAGCAGCTGTTCATGCTGTTCAACGGCTCATAAATTACATTCTTCTATGAAAAACTTATGTTTTGGCAGCAATCAATCCATTTCAGTTTGTTCTCAGTAGGTGAGTGATGGGGGGTAAATACAATCAATGGATTGTGATTTTGCAGGAATTTGATCTTGAGTTTATGTCTGCCAAGTCCAAGAAATCATAGTTTTTGCGGAATTGATTTCTGAGTTACCCTGTGGAGAAGATATTGTTTATGACGAATCATTTCCTGATGAACATCTTTTTCTCATTTCTTCACAGGATCCTTGGTATGGGGATCTCATATTTTATCTCCAGACTGCGAATTTTCCCTCAAATTTTTCGAAAGATGAGCGTAGAAAGTTACATCACTTAGCCAAAAGTTATTTGATTATTGGTGGCACTTTATATCGTCGCGGGGTCGATTCGATCCTTAGGCGCTGCTTTACTCTCGAAGAAGCTGAGGTTGTGCTGAATGATTGCCATAGTGGAGATTGTGGTGGTCATTTATCTAGGCTTGCTACAACCCAAAAAATCTTGCGTGCAAGATATTTTTGGCCTTCGATTTTCAAATATTGTATGCAATCGGTCAAAAGGTGTCATCCGTGTCAGGTTTATTTTCGAAATATGTGCACTCATCTGGCTCTGCTCTTTCCTATCATTACTGTCAGACCCTTTACAAAGTGGGGTATTGATTTTACTACTTGTAACCCGCCTTCGGCTAAAGGTCATAAGTACATTATAGTAGTTGTAGACTACTTCACGAAGTGGGTTGAATCTATGCCTACTTTTGGCAATGACAGTGAGACAACAACTCTTTTCCTCTTCAATCAAGTCATTTCTCACTTTGGTATTCCCAAAGATATTGTCACTGATCATGGCAGTCACTTTCAGAACATCATGATGGTTGAATTGGATTTGAAATTAGGTTTCCAGCAAGAGAATTCATCTCCTTATTATCCTCAAGCCAATGGGCAAGTTGAAGCCGTGAACAAATCCTTGAAGGAAATTCTTCAACAAACGATTGATAAAGCCAAATCCAATTGGCATATTATGCGGTATCCTGCACTTTGGGCATACCGGATGTCAGTCAAAACTACAACCGGTTTACACCGTTTTAATTAGCTTATGGGTTGGAATCTATATTTCCTATTGAGTGCAAAATTCCCTCTCTTAAGCTAGCTGTCGAGCTTCTTCCTCACACTTCTAGTCTCGAAGAACGCCTCCTTCATCTGGAACATCTTGATGAGTAGCGTCGAGATGCAGCTACGATGAATGAGGCACATAAGAAACGGGTAAAGGTTTAGTATGATAAGGCGGTCAAACCTAGGGTCTTCTCTCAAGGAGACCTTGTCTTGGTTTATGCCCAAGAGAAGGATGCCTTGGGGGCAAGTAAGTTTAAATCCATGTGGTATGGCCCCTTCATCATTAAAAAGGTCCTGAAGAAAGGAGCTTATGCCTTGATTGATTTTGACGAGAATGAGTTGGCGGAGCCCAAAAATGGGCTCTATTTGAAAAAGTATTATGCCTAGGCTTTGGCCTAGCATCTTGCTTTATTGTATATATTTTTGTCTTTTGTACATATATGGGTTTTCAATTTTGTGGTGTGATTTTGATGAATTCGATTTTCTTTGGCAGTCTTTGGCAGGTGTTATTGGATGACATGAGTCACTTTGGTCTCGCCGATGGTGCTAGTAGAGATACTTGGAACTTAGCTTCCGCGGCTTGGGTACTCCATTATCCATCCGGTCAATTGTTAGTGTCAAGAGGTGTCTGCATTGGTCCTACTTCGAGCAACATAGTAGAATACACTGCAGTGATTAATCTACTCTCGGAAGCAATATCCTTGGGTGTTGATTCGTTAGTAGTTTTCTTGGATTCGCAGCTGGTGGTTTCGTAGTTGAACAACACATATCGGGTCCGAGACCCATTTTTACATCGGTTATTTTCGAGGGTGCAATTTTTGCAAAGATCATTTTAATTTATAACATTCATTCATATTCCTCGAGTTGATAATTGGATGGAAGACTTATTGGCTAATCAAGCAAATGATTGGCATATTAATCATTCAATACTTTAAACAATATATCAAATACATCATACATTTTAATACATTTGAGTCATCACATCATATAAATCGCTATATATATATATAGTTAGAATGTTAAAAAATATACAAAATCTGGACAATCATGTCCTACAAAATTAGGCCTTATGCTCGATTATGTCTATCATCAAAAAATATTACAGCCATCCAATCATATCTATAAAATCTACTCCTGATGTCCCTGCCCAACATTTGTGTTCCTATAAAACACAATGGTAGTCGCTACACGGCGGAATAACCACACCCAGTATTGTGGTACTCCTACCACCCGTCTCTGGATAGCCTCTAGTAGGTCCTCTATAGCAGCCATAAGCACCTGGCGAGTCAAACTCTCCAAGTTCCTCTGTACGGCATGGAGTGTTCTGCTAGGGTCTTCAGCATCTGCCTCACCTATGCAATGTTTGTGCCTTGGGTACCCCTCAGGTCTGGCTGGTCCCATGTCTGCATCATGATCATCATAATTTTGTAAGTCATTTAGTCCAATCAAAAATATTTTTTCATTTTTATATTTTGAAAAAATAATAAAATTCATATAATCCAAAAATAAAAAATGCAATCTCACCGATTGCGCCCCATGCTGCACCAGGTGGCAGGACTAGATCTAGATCAGTACGGAAGTCCATCCCAACATAGGGATAATCTTACACTGTGATGACTTGTTCCTCCCACCATTGGAAGAACTCATCATCCCAAGTGGTTCGGGGAACTTCACTTCCCCATAATCTCTTAATTAGATCTACCCATCAGGCTATTATTGGATCTATCAGGCTGTTGATAGTTGAGATGACTTTGGGCCGAAGCCCTGGGACCCTCTCGAAGAATAATGTCAACAAGATTGTACCATACCCAAAATTTCTGGTCTTTTCTTTCCGAATTGAAGTCAACTGTTTCTTCATATTTCTCAGCAAGGCTATGCACCAATCAAAGAGATGAATCAGTCATTCTACTGCTATGCTCATTTGTGTCCGTGAAGCCTGATGCAGAGAGGCAGATCTTGCTACTCTGCCAATGGTAAAGAGAAGGATCTTCATGTATAAATCCTTCAAATCTCTGATAGGAATCTGAGTTCCTACCTTTTTTGCATCCTCTACGCAGTAGACTTGGACATAATCCTTTACGGTAAGCCCTCCAACAGGCTTTCTGTGTAAGTCTACTGGGTCTCCTCTCCAAAAGAGTCCAGTGATGAAGTGTATATCTTCCACTTCTATGCGTAGTGGCATCTGATCAATTATGAAGCAGTCTTCTTTCGATTCCCAATGATCAAACAACATTTGAAGCAACTGTACATTGCTTTTCATATTTGACATTTTGAAAAACTTGAGTAATCCACAATTTCAGAGAATATCTAACGAAGTTTGGTCTTCCATCACTTCATTGTCAATTGCAATATGTTCGTGCTCTCTCCAACTGATAGACATCCTGAGAAAAATCATTAAATCGTTGATTAGAATCAAGTTTTAAATTTTTTCTCTGCACATACGCGACCTCATTTGTACATAGTCGATATGCAGGTTCGTCCACACTAACCCATGTATGCGCAGAGGGTTTCATCAAAAAATCTCTTTTCTATAGTCAAATTTCAAATTTTTTACCTTAAACAGGAATGAAATTGATGAAAAGGATGAGTTTATAGATTACCTGATAGATTTGGTGCGATTTGACGGCTGATTGCTCCGATTTTGAGAAAAGGAATTTTTGCTCCAAAAGCTCCTTCTCCACTTCTGCAATGTGAAAATGATCCAAATGTGAGTCAAATGGTGTATTTATGCCCAGAATTTGAAATTGTTTTGAAAATTTTCTTTATGCTTATTTTTTAGAATTTGATTAAGGCTGTATAACCGTTTGGCTTGTAGGTGCTGGGCAAGGTATTTTTTCAGGTACATGTTGCTGAATTCGAGATTTTTTAGTTTTTCTTCGGATCCATGGCTGTTGACCTGTCATGGCAGGCATCTGATTTTGAACTAGCATATAGGTTAGGGAATCCACTTTCCGTTGCATTTTTCATACTAGCCTCCATTCTGATCACTTGCCATAGGGTCGATCCCATCATGTCATGAGTACTTAACCCATTTCACTTGCCAATTTTTTAATCATGACTTGGTGGTACAACCTTCCTTTACATGGGCTTCCTAGTTAGTTCCTTGCTAGCATTTGTCACCCATGCTACAATTCTTGTAGGCTCGGGAGTCCTCTTTAGTCCCACCGTGTCTTATGCATTGAAGCTTCATTATTCCTCATCTTTGCTATCATTTTTTATGGCCATTACGCTAGAGGCTCACTTATGTTGTTGAGTTGTATTATTGCATTGCATATTGACTAGTTTATCTTGGCCTTTAGGCGGCTTCATATGGACTCATGTTTAAGCCAGCTTTTGACCATGTCCTTCTGTACAAGTTAACCATGCAATCACTTAGCTTCTGCAACTTGACACCTTTACCCATGGATGGAACATTCCTCTGAGTGTCACTTACTAGTTTTCACCACCTTGCATTGAGCATAGGATTGTTCCTATCCCAGGAACTAGAGCATTTGTGTCACGACACTCGTTCTATCCATTGTACTATAGCATTATTTTATTATGTTTCAGGCTTTGAATATGAAAAGGACAATAAAATTAAATATTTTGAAAAAGAGTGGGAATGGGATATTTCTTCCATATTTGATGGCATCTACAATGTCAATTTTGTCGCCCTTGAACAAAGCACACAAAATCTAAGTCTTTTCTCCATTTGGGATGGTTTTAGTTTTTGACTTAGGAGAAGCCATAACCTTCTTTCATGAGTCACTACTCCCCCAGTTGGTTATCTCTTCGAATCATATGAAGGGTTTGTTTATGCCTCCTACATGACAAACTTATACAAAGTTATCATTTTCTTCCATAGTCAAACATGAGTCGTGCTTTTGTTCAAGGGAAGTTAACCTAAGTCGACCTTTCTGTAGTGTCTCTTGACTCATTTTTTAGTCAGCCTTCCTGGTCTTTTCAGTATCTTGTTCTACCACATCAGATATTTGGTCCTTTGCTCGTGCTGGTTTGATAAGGTCTCCACTGATTTCTTGCCAGTGGGTTTGTCTCTTATTGACTACGACATACTGCTTTGAGAGTAAACCTAAAGCTGCACCCTGGACCTATTTACATCACTGATCGGTGAGTGGTTTCCCTTGTGTTCGATGTCATCTTACACTATCACACCTGGGATTTGTGTAGTACCTTAATTTCCATTTGACCTTATCGGTGGATATCTCACCTCTTTGTCAGCTTTCATTATTGGTTGGTTCAGAGGGTTTCTGTCGTGCGCTAGCTTCATCTTGTGCATGCCGAAAACGTACTTCGGGTTGGTTACTTCACTCTACTTCATCCAATTCCTTCCAAATCTTAGCCTACTGGTTACAATCGCACTGGACTGATGTGGGATACCTTAATGCCTTACTTCCAGCAGATCTTTTCCCATCAAATCCAACTCATTGCTCTGGGAATAAGGTCTAGAGTGTTTTTGTCAGTACCTGAGGGTTTGCAGTCATCAGTGGGAGACTCTTTGCTATCGATAGTGAGGATACATAATTGCCTCTTGATTGATATATTATTTCAAGTGTTCGACTTCAACTCCTTCATTCACACTTACTAGATTGTACTGGGGCACCTTGACACTCATTATCATTATCGGTGGGTTGTCTCACGTTTGTTAACGATATACATGAATGACCGGTAATCAAACGATTTCTCACATAGTTGACTGCAGCTCATTTATTTCCATAGTGTAGAATTGTGCCATGGTGATCGGTGAAGACCTCGGGTTTGCATCAACATGCTTTGGTTCACTTTGACAGTTCCTCTAGTTTTCTGCCAGTGACACCATCCACCCTTATATGTTGCAGTTTCATCACAACGACATATTATATGTTGGCCCCTGAGTTGCGTGTTGTACCATTTGTTCCACCACTTATTATTTGGTACTTGGAGATTCAGTTGTGACTTTTGTGATCATATATATGTTGCAACATCATTGATCAATCTTCTATATGTGATACTTGGACTTGATTTTGACTTGTACTTCCTGGCAATGATCAGATGATTCATTATGTACTTTACATTTCTGCTATACTTGTATACATATTGGATCCACTCTATACTTCATATGCGCACATTCTTTTCTTTCACTGAGCATGGGTATGGCCACCTCAGACATGAGCTATCTTTATAATCTCTCTCACTGGTTTTTTGGCAGGCTAAAATCTGGTGAAGTCCTCTCTAGACATCACAAGGTTCGTTCTATGCACATAATACATTTCGGCCATCATGTACCCCTTTTGACCTCATATATTAGGGGGCATATTTTATAGCATCATTTATCACCAACTTATACTTGATGATTTATGCATTGGCCTTGGGCAACCCTTCCGTTTAGACTTGGACATATTTCTCAAAAAATAGTATCTTAAAACCCATACGCGACTATGCCTAGACTTTCTGCATATATACATGAGTCCATACATAGAGAATCACATATGCCATTTTAAACATTAAAAAATATATATTTTCCCTATTTTGAGGCGGGGTTTATGGTTGTTCTAGTAACTTAAACACTCCAGCCCGTGGCCTAACTGTTCCCAACTATAAAAACTGATTTGAGGGAGTATAAAATCCCCTCAAGGGAATGCCCTAATGGAGGAAGAGAGAGATAAATATAGATATTATACGCTATTGGAGCCCTATCCAAGTCTAATATATTCCTGTGCCTCTTGCACTTCCCAGATATTTGTAGGAAACCCTTGTTTCCTTGAGATGCTCACCACCCTATGTGACATCCATTGTGCATTTTTCTTGGAAGAAATATTGAGAGGCTTGAGCTGGATGGATCCAGAGGACGGTATGCTCGAAGGTCATGGCAGATTTCAGGTGATCTCTCCACGTTTATTTATTGTACATGTCATTAATAATAGAAGAGCCATCTTGTTCCTGGTGTTTATGTGTCAATAATATTTTATACATGTGTAATGATCATCAATTGAAAATTTAATATTGTTTTTATGATGTTATGCATGATTCCCACTAATATCTAGAAAATATATATGTTGTACAACTAGGATTTTGTGTTCTTTGTTTGTTGATTTACAGATTAAGGAGCACGAAGTGTTGCAGGGTGTTTGCACCCCGTGGGATCAACTTCAACCGAGGGATATCCGGGTAAGGTCTGCAACCTATAGATTCTATTTATTTGCATAGAATTTGGTTTAGTGAGTCCTTCTTGTAATGATATGCCCCTAATTTGTGAAGGTTCATCAACCCAAGACCTTTAGGGTAACATTTCCTGAGACAGGAGTGTAGGCAGGAGTCTCCTCTGTTTGAGTTTCCTTTCCTTCTATAAGTTCTAGCCTAGTCTGCACATAAGCTTTAGCAGTGTCCACTAGGTGAGTCTGTACCTCAATCTCAGTAGTGTCTATCAATTGGGTGACAAAATATGTTTGGGTTTATATGGTAGCCAATTCCTTCTTAGGCTTCCGAGCCTTGCTTACTTCCTTCAACTATTTCTTCAAATGTTTTATCATTTTTCTTAACCTCTTGCAGGTCCTGCTCATTTTCTTTAACTTCTTTTCAGTTGACTTCTCTTCTAGCAAGGTTTTGGCAGGGGATGGCGGAGCAACAACTTCGTTTTCAGGAATAGTGGTGCTAGTTCTAAGGTTATCAGTGATGATATTTCCTTCCTACGTTTCGGATTTTATTTCTGCATTAATGTCCCAAATGGGTGAGATATTGTTCCCTTTAGGTGTTAGAGGGATTATCTCCATGTTTGCATTTTGTTCTAATGGGACAGTGTCTCCCAATTGATTTTCAGATTTGGCTATCCCTTTTGCCTGGTATTCCCTATTCACCTAATCACTCTCGGGAGGAGATAAGGCCTTAAAATCCTGTGATTCATCTTGGTGGGGTAATATTTCAGTGCGTCTAGAGATGCTAGAAGTGGCAGATTGATTCAGCAGTTCCTCTTGCTCCTCAGTTTGTCCAAATGGGCTTCTAATTTCACAGGATGCCCTCATTTTCTGCATGACTCGAGCCATTTCTTCTTCATAGTCTTGTAAGGGCATGTTTTGAGGGCTCGAAGGTGGTGTATGGGATGGCCCTGCCTCATCTGGAAATTCTGAGGTGTCTTGCCGTAATTGTAGTCTTTCAGACCGTCTTCGCTTCCCTGGTTCTGAAGTCGAAGCACGAGCCCTTTTCCCTCTTGCTCTCCTGGGTAGGTTTATTCTAGGAAGCTCAATTTCTGTTCCGACAGGGTTTTCCTCAAGGGCATGCACGACAGGTTTAACAAAGTTGTCCCAAGATGTCTGCTGTTTTCCTAGCTCATGAATGATAATTAACTTGATTAAGCCATGGTGGTTGATGACTGCTTGGGGGTTTTTGGCCTTTCTAATTCGCACAAAAGTGTCTTGCAATATAGAATTCAAGAAAGAAGGTACATTAACTGAAATGTTTTGTTTAAGAATAACTAACTGTTTAAGTTGGCGGGGTTTTACCACGTCTTGGCATCCATCGCATGTGATGTATCTTTGAATGAATGCTGCCAATTCTTGCCAAGGTTGTTATAGGGACGCAGGTTTAATCCCCTTTCCTTTCTTTTCCAATGGTTCTCCTGGGTCCTGGTACGCTAAGATTGCTTCTCGTAGAATAAAGTGTTTTTTGGGCCATCTTTCTCCCTCTACTAGTACTCCAGAGATGTCCATGATGATATCCTCTCTGATCAGTATAATCCTTCCTCTGAGTCTGGTATGTACCTCCTGTAGGTTCTGCAGGAATTCAACTACTATTTCTGTGTCAAACCCTTGCAATTTATGTAGGTATGGCAACCAGCCAACTTGCTGAAGAATAGTGCAAGTTGTGTTTGAGATTTGGAAGGTTGTGGGTTCATTTCAGAGATAATTTCCTCCCATGGTTGATGTGTTATCTAAACTGATTTATCCCTCTATCTATGTTTCTTCTGGCCCTGTTGGTTAGAATAAACGCTGCATGCGAGAGAAAAAAATAAATTGCATCCTTATGTCGTCAATGTATGTAACTTCATATCATAATTGCAATGATATTTTGGTCCCATCAGCGTATCCAAAGGAAGTTATGAAAAGAATTCGCATGCTTATTATTTATGGATATTTACACCCCCTCTCTCGGGATAGGGGCATCCACATTCTTAAGTACAAGAGAGATTGGATCAATCATGAATCCATACGAGGGAAAATGTCAGAAATCAGTAATCACAGTTTGTACAAGAGAAGGGCGTCCATGGCCCTGGAGCTCAAGAAAAGAGGAGAGATTGCAACAATCATGAATGCATGTGATGTAAAGGTCAGAATTGAAATTTATCATAAGTGTATATTAGGTGTAAATGACCAAAGAAGGGGAGAAAGCGATATAGAAATTATTATGATAGGATGTCCTTATTTAATGGTAAAGCATGATGGAAGCATGACAATGGTGGATAATGATTGGTGCCATCATCACTTAATTCAAACATTAAAGGATAATTCATTCATAGTTAATTATGCAGGTAAATAGTATTATCACTTATTCGAGTAGTACATTTAAGTTGAAAATAATTATATTATTTTGTATTAATGGAGAAAAGGTTACACAAGTTGTAACGCATCTCCTTAGTTTAGGATTTGTTCCTAGAGTTTAGGAGTTTTTTTGCAACTTCCTGATTTCTAGTGATGTACTTAATGATGTAATTTATCATTCATGAACGTAGAGTGAACGGAGAGTGATCTCTCAGTTTTGAGTGTAGTCTCCAGGTGCAGTACTCACCTGAGAGCTACAACTCCTTCTTTTCAATTCTGTGCATATTTTATCTTGGTATCAGAGCTCAGATTGGGTGATCTTGATATTTTATTGCCTTTGTGGCCAGCTTTCCTTTGTGGCAGAATCACCTTCGTGGTTAAAAGTGCCTTTGTGGCCGTGTGTACACGAGAGTTGTGTGCTCACAGAGCTTTGTGCTCAACCGAGCAGGTGGACTGCAGTAACACCTGGCTCACGGACTCAGATGTTTTTTAATTTCTGAGTAGAAGGGGGTTGGCGCGCTTTCTGCGCTGATGGTCACGCCAAGAAATGCAATTGGCACGTTTGTTCGGCCCATAACCGCGCCAACGCGTCAAATCACGGGATTGGCATGGAAGCGCACGGAAAACTCGCGCCAGGGATTTTTCCTTGCAGCAATTTGATCTGGGTGCGGATTTTTCACTCGGAAAGGCACCACCTCACCTTCAAGGGAAGATCCGCGTGAAGCCTCACCTTCGCTGGACGATTTGCAGGAGATGCAGATCGGAGAAGTTGCGGATCTGTCCAAGAGAGGCAGATCAGATCAGTTTTTATCAGATCAGTTTTGTGGCTGTATTGGAAAATAGCGGATTTGCTCATCGGAGCGAGATTATTTTGCAAATTTGTCAGATATTGTTGGATCTGAATCGAAGATACAGTGGGTGGATCAGGAGAACCAGTAGAGTAGTGGTAGATCGGTTGTTAAGATCTGACAGGTATTCATTTTTTTTTCTCTCTCTTCTGAATCAGTTTGGTAGATTCATTTACTTGTAGATCAGTTCAGAATGAGTAATACTATGGAATCTTATCTCCACGAGTCTGGCAAACTCGATGGATCTAACTTCACGAACTGGAATTTTAAGATTCAAACCTTGCTTGAGGGTGCGAATGCATGGTCGATAGTTACAGGAGACGAGTAGAGGCCGAATTCAAACACAGGGGCGAATACATAGGAGAAAGAATGGGATAAGCGAGAAAACAAGGCGAAAGTTTTGCTGAAAATGTCTGTGAAGGACAACATTATCCCTCACATTAGAGAATGTAAAATGTCCTCGGAGATCTGGACAACCATCAAAATTTTATATCAAACCCAGAACACAAGTCGAATTATGGCACTCAAAAGCAAGTTGTTTTCAACGAAGATGGACGAAAGCGAGACTGTTGCTGCATTCATTGCGCGAGTCAAAGATGTGAAAGACGGATTGGGAGACATCGGAGAAAAGGTGTCTGACTTTGATCTTGTCACAATCACGCTGAATGGGATGAGAGATGAATATCAAATTTTCATCACTGGATTGGCGGCAAGGGAAAAAGCGCCTACATTTGAATATCTAACAAGGATCTTGCTGCAAGAGGAGGATCAGCGACAAAATTTGAAACCCCAGAGCGATGATCTTGCTCTAATGGTGAAATGGCGATCATTCAGAGAGAAGCAGCCATAGCAGCAATCACATTCGCAACTACAGCAGAGAGGAGGTATATCGCAGAAGAGTCTGTATAAAGGTACGTCTGTAAATCATCTTATAAAAAGATGTTATTATTGTGGAAAGAAGGGTCATATACAAAATGAATGCCTTAAGAAGCAGGCAGATGATGCAAAGAAAAAGTTGGCGATAGCGAAGCACAGAGGATACTTTGTTGAAGAGGATGAAGATATCAGTCACGAATTTTGACTGTTCACAGCTGACTGTGCCCTTTCAGCATCCAAAGAGGATGACATTTGGTATGTCAATTCTGGTGCATCCTCTCACATGACAGGTAAAAAGGAATCTTTTGAAAATCTTGAAGAAAGTTCATATGGATCAAAAATTTATTTAGGAGATTATATTGGATATGAGATTAAAGGCTATGGGGATATTCTAGTAAAGTTACCAAATGGTGAAATCAGTCGTCTTAAAAATGTTTTATATGTACCTGGAATTAAGAAAAATCTGATATCTGTATCCATGATAACTGATCAAGATATGCAAGTCGAATTCTTCAAGACTCATTGTGTCATAAAGGATTGCAGGAAAGAAATTGTGGCAACAGGCGTGTGTGTAGGAAGCCTATACAAACTGGATGTAAAGAGTATACCATAACAAGCCATGGTTGTAGGTGGGTTGACAGCCGAACAACTCTAGCACCAGAGATTCGGTCATTTGAATTTGCAGGACCTCATGTTATTACAGATAAAAGGTATGGTCGAGGGACTCCCTATCTTTCATAATACTCAGTTAAATTGTGATGGATGTGCCTTAGGTAAAATGCATAGAGAAAAATTTCTTTTGCATGATAGAAGGAAGGAAAGAGACATTCTAGAACTAGTGCACACTAACATATGCGGACCTATGCAGACGAGATCGCTAGGTGGAACATATTACTTTCTGCTATTTACCGATGACTGCACTAGATATTCATGGGTTTATTTTCTGAGTAAAAAGAGTCAGAATTTCTAGTATTTTATAGAATTTAAAACCTTGGTGGAAAAACAGTTTGGAAAAAGTATAAAAATTCTCCGATCTGATCAAGGGGGAGAATACAAGTTAGGGGAATTCATGAAATTCTACAAATCTCACAGGATTGTTCAGTAGTTTACAGTGCCACACACACCACAGCAGAATGGAGTGGCAGAGCGCAAGAATAGAACCTTAGTGGAGTGCTCAAGGAGAATGTTACAAGGTAAGTGTCTATCTAATAGTTTTTGGGCAGAAGCTATTAATACTGCTATATATTTAAAGAACAGAAGTCCTACCAGATATATTGGCTTCAAAACTCCTTTTTAAGCTCTATATGGACTCAAACCAGCAGTACATCATCTAAGAGTATTTGGGTCAAAAGCATTTTCCCATATACCCAAAGCTGATAGAAAGAAATTAGACCCTAAAGCTGTTAAATTCATCTTTGCTGGTTATGGCACATAATTTAAAGCATATAATTTGTTCAATCCTGAGTCTCATAAGATATTTGCAAGCAGGGATGTAGTGTTTCATGAATAGGTTCAAGAAGGGAAAGATGACATTGGTGATGATTGGAACATTCCATTGTTGATGGATGAAAGCAGTGAGGATGAACGAGAGCAGGAGCAGAAACAGGAGCAAAAAGAAGAGCAGAAAGAAGAACAGGAAGAAGGTGATAATGCAAGCCCAAATAGATCTGAAGAAAACAAATTTGAGGTAAGTCCCCTACCAAGGAGATTAGGTAGGAAGACTCAAAAACCATCCAGATTGAAAGACTATGCTTTGATGTCAAATATTTTGAATATTGTAGAGCCCACTAATTACAAAGAAGCTAGTCAATCTGAGGCATGGAGGGTTGCAATGAATGAAGAGATAGAATCTATCATTAGAAATAAAACTTGGGATTTAGTTGAACTGCCTAAAGATAAAACACCTATAGGATGTAAATGGTTGTTTAAACCAAAAATGAATGCAGATGGAAGTATAGAAAAACTAAAAGCTAGGTTGGTTGCAAAGGGGTACTCACAGCAAGAAGGTATAGATTTTGATGATACCTTTGCACCTGTAGCAAAGTAAAATACTATCAGAATGCTTATTTCTCTAGCAACTAAACACAATTGGGAGCTACACCAGCTTGATGTCAAATCTGCATTTTTAAATGGTGAATTAAAAGAAGAAATTTACTTAGTACAACCAAAAGGGTTTGTAAAGCAGGAGCAGGAACATCTTGTTTGCAGATTGAAAAAGGCATTATATGGCTTAAAGCAAGCACCCAGGTCTTGGTACGAAAATATTGATTCTTTCTTTTTAGAGCATGGTTTTCATAGGAGTTTGAATGACCCAAATTTGTATACCAAGTACAATAAGCAGGGGCATATTATTTTGATTTATTTGTATGTAGATGACATGATTATAACAGGAAATGCAGATAATTTAATCAAAGAAATCAAAAGGCTTATGGCAAAAGTTTTTGAAATGAAAGATCTCGGAAGTCTCCATTACTGTCTGGGATTGGAAGTATGGAGAGATACTAGGAAAAATTTTCTTACCCAAGGAAAGTATGCCAGAAATTTGTTGGAAAATTTTGGTATGGATCAGTGTAGGTCAGCAGCGACACCATTGCAGTAGAATTTGAAGTTGTGCAGTGACGATGGCACTAAGGAGGTGGATGCCACTATGTACAGACAACTGGTTGGGAGCTTGATATATCTCACAACAACCAGACCAGACTTGGAATACACTGTTAGTGTGTTGATCCAATTCATGTCAAAACCACTTGAAAGTCACTAGGTTGCAGCAAAAAGCGTGTTGAGGTATCTTTGTGGTACTATTAATTATGGCATTCTTTACACTGACACATCTGATGTTATTCTAGCAGGTTTTTCAGATTCAGACTGGGCAGGTAACCTAGATGATCAAAGGTCTATCACAGGTTATGCATTCAGCATAGGATCCGGGGTCATAGCATGGAGCAGCAAAAAGCAAAGTACTGTAGCACTGTCTTCATGTGAATCTAAGTACCAAGCATTGTGTGCAGCGACGTGTGAAGCGATCTGGTTGAGAAGGCTTCTCAATGATGCAGGAGAAGAACAGAAGAACTCTACTTCGATCAAAAGCGACAACCAGAGCACTATTAAATTAGCATACAATCCAGTGTTTCATAAAAACACCAAACATATAGACACTCAGTTCCATTTTGTCAGAGAGAAACTACAGTCAAAAGAAATTATTGTTGAATATTGTAAAACTTGTGACAATATGATTGATATTTTTACTAAGCCACTTGCACGTGTGAAGTTTGAATTGTTTAGAAGGATGCTAGGAGTTCAGGATAATCCTTTCTCCATTAAGGGGGGGAGTTGAAAATAATTATATTATTTTTTATTAATGGAGAAAAGGTTACACAAGTTGTAACGTATCTCCTTAGTTTAGGATTTGTTCCTAGAGTTTAGGAGTTTGTTTGCAACTTCCTGATTTCTGGTGATGTACTTAATGATGTAATTTATCATTCATGAACATAGAGTGAATGGAGAGTGATATCTCAGTTTTGAGAGTAGTCTCCAGGTGCAGTACTCACCTGAGAGCTACAACTCCTTCTTTTCAATTTTGTGCATATTTTATCTATTTATCTCATAAGTGGATGAAAATAGGAGATAATACATATATAAAAGTAATTGGCTATTATTAGAAAGATACTGTCATACCACAAGCAGAGCCACTACTTCCATCAGGCATTCATAGCCTCGATAGGGTTGTTATTTTAACCTGAAAAATGAGCCAGAATCCTCTATGTCAAAGTAGATATTTTTCCAATTTTATGGAGAGATCACAATGCTGGTGTGGTGGCCAAATAGTCAAGGTGCCACTCACTGGAGTTGTCACAGAGTGATCTGAACATCTCATGATCAGACCTCCCATCCTTCAAGCAGTTGGAGATGTCGATAAGGTCACTACCTTGGTGTGTTGGCCATTGTGGGCATGTCACTTGCTAAACCCTTATGAGCATGGTAGGCTAGCTCGTGATGAGACCCACTATTCTCTCTTAAAAATTTTCATATAGAAATACTATTTCTTTTTGAAAAGTAGGCATTTTTCTTTTTTTTATGAAGATACCACTGTGCTGGTGTGGTGGCCAGATAGTCACAGTGCCATTCACTGGGATTGTAACAGAGTGATAAGGTCATCTCGTGATGAGACCTCCCGTCCTTCAAGAAATTGGAGTTGTCGAGAAGGTCATTACCTTGGTGTGTTGGCCATTGTGGGCATGTCACCTGTTAAATCCGTATGATCATGGTAGGATGGCTCATAATGAGACCCCCTATTCTCTTTTAAATATTTTCATGTAAGCATAATATTTATTCTTTATACATGAAGGGAGGCTCATTAACTCCTTAAGAGTTAGGGATGGTGTGAGAAGTAAAAAAAAAAGAATACCAATACAATTAATACTCCTTATTCCTATATCCTTATGTCAAAGGGGAATACTACTCGAGAGTGTAGAAAGATATATCATTATAAGACTATGAATTGTGTGATAACATGTTTGAGCAGGAGATGTCTAGCCATTCATTGCATAGATATACCATGTTAGCTTCCGGAGTAGATATTTCCATCAAAGTTCCAAAGGATCATCATATTAGTAATATTACTGCTTTTCTCTTTTTCAAGTGCCAATTCCTGCTCAGAAATGTCTTTTACAGCTAGGGTGTGGAATGAGGAGTGGGTTTTCGAGAAGAGATCATCAAAAAGACAGAAAGATCATGCTTATAAAGGGAAAAAATAATCCATTGTTCAATCTGATTGAATAACAAAAACAAAACACAACTATTCAATATAATTGAACAACAACTATTCAATTGCATTGAACAACAACCGTTCAAAGATTTGAACAGCAACAAATAAACACGCAAAAGGACATTGTTGTTCAATCCGATTGAACAACAATTGTTCAATTGGATTGAATAGAAACTGTTCAAAGATTTGAATAGCAAAAATAAACATGCAAAGGAACATGGTTGTTCAATCCGATAGAACAACAACTATTCAATTGGTTTGAAAGATAGCCATTCAAATATTTGAACAACAAAAATAAACACGCAGAAGGACATGACTATTCAATCCGATTGAACAGCAGTTGTTCAATGGGATTGAAAAACAATCGTTCAAATATTTGAACAACAAAAATAAACACACAAAGGAACATGGTTGTTCAATCCGATTGAACAACAACTGTTCAATTAATTTGAACATCAGTCGTTCAAAGATTTGAACAACCAAAATAAACACACAAAAGGACACAGCTGTTCAATCCGATTGAACAGTAGCCGTTTAAATATTTGAACAACAAAAATAGACAACAAAAGGGACGATGAAGGAAAAGGATACAACCGTGAGTATGAAGAATGTACAAAAAAATAAGAAAACTATAAATTGCATGGAAACTATATAAAATATTTATAAAAGGAAGTAGCAAGCTCTAATGTACTTAAAGTTGTGGGGCTATCACCCCCTGCTGCTAAAATTTGGATGGTGGGATCGTTGCGTACCTGCCGGCAAAAAGACTCCCTAGTAAGTGGTTTGTGATAGAGGTGCACTCCATGCCCGTTGACTCAGAATGTAGAACCAGATCCATCTATGGTGGTTAAGGTGAGGGTACCATTGTTTTGTACTTCTTGAATTTCATATGGACCAAGCCATATTTTTTGTAACTTTCCCAGAAAGTCTTAGAATCTGGAGTCGTATAGAAGTGCCCAATCTCCTTTCTGGAATTTTTTCTTTTTGATGAGGTTGGCATGCCACTTAGCTCATTGTTGTTGGATGATTACGGTGCACTATAGAGCCAATAGCCATATTTCATCTAATTCATTTATTTGCTGGAGTCTTCTAATTTGGGCCTCCGTCAAGCTCAACCCTACCTCCTGGGCTGTCCTTAGAGTCTTTATTTCAATTTCGATAGGAAAAATAGGCTCTGTTCCAAATACCAGATGACACGGAGAATATCCATTGGTGTTTCGCCATGTTGTGTGGTAAGCCCACAAGGCCTCTGGTAATCTATTAGCCCAATCCTGGTGATGTGTTGATACTGTTTTAGTGAGACTTGCCTCAAGGACTTTGTTGGTACTTTCAACGTGCCCATTTTCCAGTGGGTGCTAGGGAGATGTGACTCTATGGATGATATGGTGGTTCTTCAGGGTGGCTATAATTTTATTTCCCACAAATTGTGCCCCTCCATCAGTTATCACTTACCATGGTAATACATATGGCACAAATAGCTCAAAAAGAAAATTAATCACAGATTCTTCAGTAGCTCTTGATAAGGCCACTATTTCTACCCAATTTTTTATGTAATATGTGGCAACCAGTATGTAGATCTTCTGGTTTGATGGCAGGTTGAATGGTCCAATAAAGTCTAGTACCCACTGTTCGAACAGTTCTACTACCAATTTTGGTTGTAATGGAATTTCATCAACTTAGCCCGTGCGACCCATTCTTTCGCAACTATCACGGGATTGGACATATTTCTTGGCATCTTTAAAAATCGTAGGCCAATAATAACCCATTTTAAATACTTTGTGCCCTGTTCTGTGATCTACAAAATGGCCACCACAAGGTTCATCATGAAAGGCGCGTAGAATGTCATAAATATCGTCTTCCCGAATGCATCTGCGTATATGCATATCAACTCCTATATGAAAGAGGTATCCACCGATCCAGGAGAATCTAGCACTGCGCTGAACGATCAGCTTCCATTCCTTTGATGTCAAATGTCTGGGCAACTTCCCTACTGCCAGGTAGTTTTCTATGTCTGCATACCATGGTATATTTACTACTACAGTGAACAGATGTTCATCGGGAAACTGATCGTCCACTGCTAGTGTGTCATATGATCTGGGAACTCTGGATAGGAAGTCTGCAACCATGTTCTCCTTCCCTGGACGATATTTGATAGTTATGTCAAATTCCTGAAAAAACAACAACCAATGAGTTATTCTCCCATTTGTAATTGGTTTATTGGATAGATATCTAATGGCAGAGTGATCAGTATACAGGAGTACTTGATAGCCAGCTATATAATGTCTAAATTTATTGATAGCATAAATGACATCCAAGAACTCTTTTTTCAGTCACTGTATAGTTTAATTCTGTAGGAGTGAGATTCTTGCTGATATAATAAATAGCATAGGGATTTTTATCTTCTTCTTGAACGAGAACTGCCCCGATCACTTTGTCAGATGCCTCTGAAGAAATTTGAAAGGGCAGCTTCTAGTTAGGACCATGTAAGATCGAGGCTGTCAAGACCAATTTCTTTAAATCTTTAAAAGCAGTTTCACATTTATCAGACCAATGGAATTCAACATTTCCAATTAATGCATAAAATGGCGCAACAATTTGTGAAAAAATATTTATAAACTTGCGATAGTACCCTGTGTATCCAAGAAAAATGCGTACCTTTGTCTGCGTACAAGGTGTGGCTAATAAAATGATTACTTCTATTTTTTCCGGGTCTACCTTTATTCCAGCTACAGAGATATAGTGTCCTAAGATTGTTCCTTCGGTCATCATCATGTGACATTTTTCATTGCTTAAACATAATCTAGTAGAAATACATTGTTCCAGTACTTTTTCTATCATTTCTAGCGCTTGATCAAAATCATCTCTGTATGGGGTAAAGTCATCCATGTAAATTTCAAGTCCTTCATTTATCAAATCAGAAAAAATGTTGAGTATGGATCTTTAGAAGGTTGTTGGGGCATTGGATAGTCCAAATGGTAATACCCTATAGGAAGATGTACCCCATGGGCAGGTAAATCTTGTTTTATCCTGGTCTTCGAGGGCCATCTGGATTTGATTGTAACTGCTGAACCCGTCAAGAAAGGAAAAGAACTGTTTTCCTGCCAATGTATCTAGGACTTGGTCAATAAAAGGAAGGGGGAAGTGTTATTTATTTGTTTCTTTATTCAGTTCTCTGTAATCCACACAGATTCTCCACTTCTCATTATTCTTAGGAACGACTACTAAAGGAGAGATCCATTTGTTGTCTGAGATAGGATAAATGAATTTTACATCAAGAAGATTTTGCAATTCATCTTTTACAGTATTTCAGATGCGAGTTTAGCCTCAGTTGAGATTGTCGAATAGGCCAAGCCTCCTTGTCAGTATAGACGTGATGTGTGAATAGCTGAGGGTCTATACCCTTCATGTCTAGGTAGTCCCAAGAAAATTTTCACTAATACTTTTGTAAAACCTTTATGAGCTTTTGCTTTTCGTCACTATCCAAATTTCCATTAATATTTAAAACTTTCCCTAGCTCAATTTCAATTGGTATGCTGTTGCGAATAGCAGTCGTGGGTATGTGTTAATTTTCAATGTCTGCCAAGGGGTCTTCTTGTGTTTCATCATCAAGAACTGCTTTAACATTTGGAATTTTAAGTTTCCAGGTGCAGATGGCAGATTCATGAATTTATTGATTACATCGTCTTCAATTTGATCTTTGAATTCAAGAGCTTCAACTATTGTCAATGGTGAATGGATATTTTGTTCCCAATATGTATGTGGATGCCTCTGAATATTTACCGTGGGTAGACTTGGTTTGGCAGGCGGGTAAATGATAATTTTTTTTATGGAATCACCTCTAGCAATGGTCATGCTGCTTGTCCAGTAGCCTATGTAAGCATCGAATTTTTCTAACCAAGGTCGACCAAGTATCAGGGGGTGTCCATCCATCCTAATATTTGGGTTAATAACTAAAAATTCAGCTGGATACTCCCATGAGTCCATAGAAACTAGGATGTCTTGTAATATTCCTTCTGGTCTAATAGTAGATATGTCAGCAAGTTCTAGCAAGGTAGCTATGGGTTATAATGTTGTTATGCCTAACTTCTCGTAGGTCTCTATAGTTAAGATGTTTATGGCAGGCCCTAAGTTAACCAATGTGTTTGGAAAGGAGTGGCCAGATATTTGCACTGTTACTATGGAATTCCCTGGATCCTCATATTTCACGGGTGTTTCCTTACCCAACAGTAAGTCTGATAGTGCCCCTACCACATGAACAATGGGTACAATTTTTCTTTCCTCACCTGCTTCTTTCCGCACAACTCTTTAATTGTCTTGGCATAGATAGGGATGTCTTGCATAGCCTGTAAAACATGAATTTTAATGCAAAGGTTCTTTAATTCCCCTAGGATATCGAAATCTGGGGAAGCTATCGGTTTAGGTAGTGTTAATATTTCAAGGAATGGAGGGGAAGAAATCATAAGGTTTTCAGGTCTCCCTTGGTCAACCGTTTCCCTTCCCTGCTCTACCTCTCTTTCAGTCATCATCATTTGTCTAGGCTCTGTCAGAGTTCCAGGAAGGGTTGTATATTCTTTTGGTGAAATAACACGTCCTGATCTCAACCTCAGCTCATTGCATTACTTCTGTTCAGTTTCGGCGTTTTGGTTTTCAAAAATCTGAATTAGCTGAACCAACTTGTTGTTAGGATTAGGATTGGGTTGAGCTGACAGTTGAGGCTGCATGATAGGCTGAGGGTTGTGCTGGACTAGGTATGGAGCTAGTAGTGTAGGTTGATTCTGAACCCCTATCCCCATCGGTAGGTTGGACATTCCTAGAGGTCACTGCCAGTTTTGAGGCCAATTTTTGGCTTGTGAAGGGGAGGCCGACCACTGGGATTGATAGGGATTTTTTTTCCAGTAAGGGAGAGAACAAGGAAACCTTGGAAAATTATTACCTGAAGAGGGTTGTGTTGGTGAAGGAGGCATAGGAAATGATTGAGATGGCCAAGTAGAGAAAGGTGATTGGTTCTTCCAGGCTGTTGCAAGGTTCTGTTGGTTAAACTGCAGAGAAGAAAATAACTGAGGCAGGTCTTGTGGCATACCTGGTCGTGCTTGCCATTGTCAACGCTAGATCATTAGATAGACTGGTTCCGTATACTCTTCTGCTTCCTTAAAGGCTTCTTTTAGACCTAGAAGCGAAGGGAAACGGTTAGTGGCATGGTCCTTGGTACAAATAGCACATATCTGGACCATGTCTAATGGACATTCCCGTTAGTTGTGCTTCTTTCGACAACGTGGGAAAAATATGACCAAGTTTTGTTCCACTTTAGCTTGCTTTTGCTTGGCTTGTAGGATATCTAGCTGTGTTATCAAGGTGCCCAAGATATCAGTTTTTAAATCTTCTAAGAGATTACTAAATTTTTCTCTGGTCACATTGCCACAAGATCGCTTAGGATTCCTTGTAGCTGAGTCTCGCCCGATTGGCCTACTTCACGTACTACCCCGAGAACACCTGATACACAGTGAAATAATATCATCATATTCTTCTTAGTATGTGTCCCCTTTTCCCATTATGTTAAGTGTTTCAATCCATTCTTCTTTCATTCCCTTAATCATCATTGCTTTTAAGATATCTTTAGACAGTGTAGTATATGGATACCTTTGTAAATTATATTGAAATATTTTGACATATTCTTTTAATGTCTCATTTTCCTTTGCAGAAATATTGAATATTTCACCTTTTAACTCTCGATTCTAGAAATAGTCTTGATATTTGTTAAGAAAAGTGTTCTTCATCTAGTCCCAGTTATTAATGGTTTCTCCACTGAGCCCCATGAATCAATGTAATTTTGTTCCCTTCAAGGTAGAGGGGAATAATTTCAGTTTCAGAGGGTTAGTGATGTAGTCATATCCCCTACATAAGACATCAAATTCAAATAAGAATGCATCAAGATCTTCCGAGGTCAACCCATGGAAGGTGGGGATGTTTTGTAATGGAATGACTTTCATAGGGTCATTTGCAACAGGATCAACAATGGGATAATCCAATGTTGATGTCTACCTTTGGTTCTGGTTCTGGTTGTTTGCCATTTGATCAAAGATATGCCAATAATATTCGGGGATTTCTTGTTCTGGAGGAATAATCTCAGTGGAATTAGGGAATGGATGCAGAGGAAGCCTTGCAACACTTCCCCGATCTGGGATGTTGGGTGTCTCTATTTCAACCACTCTCTTAGGGGATCTAGGCTCTGGGGTTTTAACCTATACTACACTATTGGTTTCTCCTTCTCCTTCATGTAAATTGCAAGAACCTCCCTCTCTCGAAGGGTCAGCACTTACGTGATCAGCAGTCTGAAAGAGTTGTTCAGACCCTTCTATTTCACTGTGAATCTCGGCTTGGGCTGTAGATGGTGAGGCTACTGCCTGAGGGAGTGTAGTAGGACTTTGAGTAGGAATGGTTCAGGGTCCTACGGATGCCTGGGATTCAACCTTATTAATGATTTTGTCTATATATGTTGTTCTACCAAGGATCATCGGTCCTTTGGGTTTTGTGGATTTAAGTGGGGGATTTTGATTTGTTCCTATCTTTTTCTTCCTAGTCATAAAACAAGAGCACCTATCCTACTAACCTCTGCACAATTTCTGGAAAGCGGGCTGGAGAGAAAGCATTTTTCTTGCTGGTACGCGGGTTCTTACCTCTCGTTTTCAATACCCAATTATTAGCAACAAAAGGAAAAAGAAATAAAGGATATCACTCTTAAACACTCTCCCTGGAAATGGCGCCAAAAATGTTGGGTCATAAAGGTGACTATTACAGGAAAATTCAATGCTTCTCATTTAATTATCAACCCAGGGAAAGTCTTGTTATTTCAAGAGTGTAAGCACAGTATATGCAAGTGATATCAAAGGAAAACTACTCTAAATTATCATAAGGAAGACTATCTAATTCTCGAAGTTCAATCAAAGAAAAGTGAAAGGGAATTATAGAATGATCTTGACTATTTTGTTCTAAGTAAATGCAGAAATGACTATCTTGGATGAAAAGAGAAAACTACGATTGAACAACAATTTGAATAAATTGAACTACAGAAGTAGCGGAGAAAACTCCCAGGGTCGGGCCCAAAGCCACCAGAAGTCTACTGCTAAGGAAAACTCAGATATTGACTATTCAAAAATGCCAAAATATTTATTAAGTTGGAGATTAATACAATAATACAATAGGACAATTCTATCCCGATACATCTATTACAAAAGAAATCTCCATTCCAATCTATCTATCTTGTTCGTCTTCACCCTTTTAAAGGCGAATTCAATAGTGGTAACAGGTCTTTTCCATATGGGATCCTACTGCTTGTAGCTATCATTTGAGTCCTCCAAGTGTGTATGTGCCTTTCCATCTTCCACTGGCCCATGGGAGCCATCATGATCCCATTTTCCTCTCTTGTCAGCTATCTTTTGGTTATCAGAATTTCAACTCCTTTGCTTCCCTATCAATAAAGATACAACAAGTCAATTTTCCGTTTTTAAACATTCCTTTTATCATCAATTCATTTTTTCTTGAATTTACGTTATTTCCCTTTTCTTTATTTCTAATATGAGGGGAAATTTCGTAGAAGTACATAAAAATTTGTGGTAAAGATAGGATGAAACATACCTTCTTCTCGGCTCAACACCCGACAGAAAACTTCATGCCATGCATACTATGATTGTGGATGAGCTATAGTACTAGGAGGTACAGACCTTAAATGTTGTTGTAGAGAATTAATATCAGGTGAGCACGATGCAGAAGGGACAATAGAATGCGAAAGAAGCTCATTGAGCTGCCGAAGAGAAGTGCGCTACATTGGAATCAATGATCAACCAATTGTGCAGTGGCATCCTCGAAGTCACAGTACCTACCACCACTTCACCTACAGTTAAGTTAGAAATATTGGTAGCTGTGATGAAGGCCTCGCAGTCGGAGATAACAACTGTCTGCGCCAAGCTAGAGTAAAATATCGCAGACCTATAGATGAAGATGCAGCCAGAGACACCTTAGGAGGTGCACGCACATCACGCTGCAGTCGTGCAGGAGTCCACTGCTAGCATCACCGCTACCGTGGATGCTTGCAGTAAGCTACTTGAAGACGCCATGGGAATTTTGACCGTCGCGACGTTTAGATGGAAATCAACACACTTCATCAATGAGAGCACTTGTTGGATGAGCGAATGAAGCCATGGACGGATGAGGCCTTGCAACTCTCACAAACCATTGATGGAGCCCTCAAAACTCTGCAGCAGACCCAGTGAAGCATCAACTTGGCCACCAAAGCACCAACCACAAAAAAAATTGTGGAAGAAGAGCAAAGCACTACAACACAAAGTATCAAAGCCATTTTTCCATTCCAAAGTTCCATGCAGGCGCTCAAAGGAAAAATGTAGGTAGCTGGACCAGAGTGACTCGAGATGATTCTCTAGATTGTGTTGGGGGCCTATTGGAGTAGGGTCCCCTAGGGTAAATCAATTTTGAATATTTTTTGTTAAATTTTTTGTTTATACGCGTTGCGCGTAGATGTAAAAGGGGATTTTGGGTGGGTCAAAGTCCCTTAATTATTGTAGCAGGTAAAAGGGAAAACCATGAGTCTCAAACCATGGTTTGAGACCATGGTATGTGTACGTTTGGAAGGATATAAATATGTAAGAGTAAAAACGGATAGATATCTCATCTCAGATCATATATGAATGTTATGTTTGTGTTTTATGTTCTGATCTAAGTTTGGGTTGGTTTGTCTGGGTAGAAAGGCTCCTCTTGGCTGTGTGCGAAGAGACCTAGTCCCGAGTTGTGTGCACAGACTCTGCTGCTGTGTGTGCAAAAGGGAAAATATTGTACTGAATTGAAAGATCTCATAATAAAGAATGAAATTTTGGCAAACTCATACTTTTATGTGATTAACTTTCTTAGAATTTTTATGTGTTTCTTACTGCGATTCTGGATCTAAATATGTGCTATTGAATGAATATTTATGATAAGTTGAATTAGATTTCATATTTAAATTTTAGATATGAATTGAGTATAGTGATGTGTTCTATGCAAGTTTACATTAAAGTAAGGGTTGATTCTATTATTATTATCTGACCGTGTGAAACTGCTTTACATTTTAAGGTTTATCTGCAAGTATATTTAGTTTTCACGAAGGGTTATATCTAATTAAAATATAATATGTGACACATATATGTTAACGCATATATTTTAATGGTTTTATCCACGCTTAGACGTATTTTTTGGGAAGTTCCACGCAGATAGATAAGCATTAAGTACGGTGTTATCACACAAAAATTCTCAAAACATCCTTGTGTCAACTCTGTTTTTTGTCATGATTTCAAGTAGATCTAAAAGTCATTTTAAGTCTTGGTAAAGGTTATTTCATAGTTTCATAAGTTTTAAAGGTCATATTTCAAGTTCAAATAAAGTCTTTTAGGTCCATTCCATGATTAAAAAGTCATATTTTTAATTTAAGGGTCATTCCATTAGGTTTCGGGTTGAAATTCTGTAATTAGCCAAGAATCCACACTTTTTTAGCACCTCTAGTTCAAAAATGAGGAAATGTGCTATGAAAGCCTCGCTACTTTCATAGCACGCTACGAAACTATTGTAGCAGCTTTTTCAGTCATGAAGAAAAACTTTGTATTCTGGTTTTAGTAGTCAACTTCCAAGGGGGTTTCTAGGCAACTGAAAACGAATTTGTGAAAACTGAAAGAGGTTTTTCTTCCTAACATACTTAGCTACAAAAACCTCTCTCAGTTTCTTTAAATTCATTATGAAGTGGGATAAATTGATAACTTAACTTGCGCTACGAAACTATTGTTACAAAATGTCCTGTACATGGCTGTTTAGTAGTCAAACTTCAAGTTCAGTTTCTGGCCAAATGGAAAAGTTTTTTTTGGAATTTTGAAAGAGTTTTGTCTTCATAAAATCTATAGCTACAATAATATCTCTCACTTTTCTTACAATTTTTACCGTTTGGGAGATACAATTCTTTCTTTGAAGCCATATTTTCAGAAAAAAGAAAAAAAGAAAAAAAAAAAAAAAAAAGTTTTCCTGTTTTACACATGTTGTTCAAAGACAATTTTTGGACAGTAGGAGAGGTATTTCAAAAAACCAAGAGAGGTTTATGTTCAAGATAGAATGGCCTATGGATGAGGAGATACAAGCTTTTTCTCAACAACTAGTTTTCAAATAAAAAGAGTAAGGTAAAATGACCAATTCATAGATAAAAGATGAAGGTAAAAATTGATGAAGATTATGTTTTGGGGGTCATATTGCTGTGTTTTTGAAATCATATCAACACCTTTAAATTTTAAACATCTCCAAGGTACGAATTTTTAAGACTGTTTCGAAAAATCAGCTTGCACAGCAGTTTCGTAGTGCGCTATGAAACTACTGAAGATGTCTTTTTGCATATTTTGATATAAGTTTTGGAAGGAAGGTTGATGATTTTTGGGTTTAAATTGGCTGGTGGAGGCATGGATATAACAGGTGAAGGTTCAAATGAAGAAAACAGGAGAAAAAATTATTAAAAGGAAAGGTTTTACACTAACCTACAAATTGCGCTATGAAAACAGGCTACTTTCGTAGCGCAAACATATTTTCTATTATTTTACATCATTTCGGAGATGCAATTCTACACAGCTGGAAGAGTAAAGGTTTTATAGAAATTCTTGGCAAATTTGACGCATGTGAAACTGATCTATTAATGATCAAAGTACTCAAAATTGATAAAGGAATCAAAGGGGCTAAAAATAAGGAAAACATGTTTCCTAGTTTTTAGGAAAACATTACTATCTACAACAGGGTTACTTCAAGTCAAAGATGATCATCCAAATTCGAATTCATGGGAGTGTAGGTGGCATAACATGTAATAAATATTAGATAAGGTTGTCAGGAGGTTATTAAAGAGTTTTATTCCTATTTGGAATAGGACTTCTCATTAGGGTTGTAGCTGTCATTTTGTAATTAATAACATGTTTCTAGATTAGGAAAGATGTAAAAGCATGGGAATTCGAATTCTCTAGTAGAGGATGAAAGAATCCTATATTGTAAATGTTCTATATAGAGCATAGGGTCGAATTCTACAAGGTTTGGACATTTCATTAGCAAAAGACTGTGTTTTGTGTGTCACTGTTTTACAGCTTAATACAGAGTTTCTTCTTAGACAACTCAAGATTCATGAGGAGTTCCTGTGTGTTATTGTTTTGATGGCATCCTTTAAATTCTTCTATTTCAGTGGTGTTTGATTATGATACTCAGAATTAATCAATGATGCTCATAATTCCTTCATAATTGAGCTGACTGTGTGTTTCACTGTCTTACATGATTTATTCCATTAACTTGAACTCTAAATGCCTTGACTTCCATGTGGGTAGACTATGTTGATTTTGATGAAGATTACCATGACTCCATAATGCCCAATGTATACATGCTGATGTTAGTTTCAACCTATAGGTTGGAAAATTTGATATGAAAGGACTACTTTGTAAATGCTTTGAAGGGACTGATATATATAGAAGCAATTGAAATTTTCTGGATCTGATTTCTTAGTAGACTTCAATGATTTTTATCTCTTATCTTTAATATGTTTTACTTCCATAGTATTAATGCTTATTACTTAGAATTCATGGAGGAACATGCTCTGACTTCCTTTAAGTATTTAACTATGGTGAATTGTTTTTTTGATTCCTATCTTTGAAAGGTTTTCTTCAATGTTTAAACACTTATTACTCAGAATTCATGGTTATTCATGCTTGGACTTCCTTTAAGTGTTAAAATTTGATGAATAACTTTTAATACCTTCCTTTTCAATACCTTGATGTATCATTACACAGAATTCATATATCATTTTCTCTGACTTCCTTTGAACCTCAAGTTATTGGATTTTACTGAATGTGTCACTCTTTCATTGAAGTATATACAAGCCTCAGTTTCTGTAAGAAGAGCTAATGTTATCTTTATCCCTGTCACTGACTCCATAGCCCAATGGTAGTAAGCCTCCATCTTTTCAACCTGTAAATATACAAAACCAAGACACATAGAGTTATCCATCTATCTATATCATTATTCCATATCATTAATTCTTGAGAGATCCCTCTCAGGCTAAGGATGCTAAGCCTCAGTCAAAATATTGGTCTGAAAGAGTTACATGAAGTCTACTTGGTAAGAAGACTATCAGAATCAGATTTTGTGATAACATTTTGGTGCGTCTGCTGGGAGTCTGAAAATTACTCATTCTCAAAATCAAGAAGCTAAACTTCTGAAGGTAGCAGGAGCTCAGGAAGTTGTTCGAGGCTGCAGAACTACCTTGGTGACTCTATTGTTGAAGAATTAAAAACTCATAGATTCACGGTGATTCCATTGGACTTATGAAGAACGCATATGCTTCCATTCTTGTTTCAAGGTATGCATGTATAAAGTTTTCAGGAATTCATGGTTTCCCAAATCATTTTCCCAAGGATACATATTTTTTAAGGAATGGTCCAAAATTCAATGGTGAAGATTTGAGTTTGACTTTGAAGCATATATCATATTTCTGTGATTTTACTGAGCTTCTTAGAGTCAAACATGAAGATGTTTGCATTATTTTTTTCTATAATTCATTTCAAGGGAAATGTAAATAGTGGATTGAAATTTTTCCTGTCAGATCTATTAAGTCATTTGCAGAATTTTGGCTTATGTTTTTGGAGGAATGGATAGATAGAACAGAGTTTGTGGCAAAATCTCCTTCAATTCAAGGTTTCAAACAATGGAATGATGATCATATTAATGAAGAAATATAAGAAAATTTTTCTTTGCCCTTGTCTTCTTATCTGAAATCATTTGAGTGCAAGACAGAAGATAAGATTAAATTTTTGGATGAAGTTGCTAAGAACATCGAGAAAGACATTGAAGGTTTACAAGGTCAAATTGAATCGTATAGTCTTCATGATCATGATAATTCTTTTCAAAAGCTTTCTATGGCAGAATACAAAGAGAGGGTGTTTCTTCCTTTATCTTTTGAGTTTGAGGAAGATTAAATTATTTTTGAAAATCAATTTGAAAAGAAGTTTGAGAGTACACAACTGAAGTCTTGTGTGGTTGATCAAAACATGGATGAGTTGTCCAAGCTGCAAAATGTCATGAGAAACATCGAAAATATCATGTCTTCTTTGACCCTATAGCTAAATACATGGAAGAGTTTTTCAGTCCAGTTTTACATTTTCATTTTCATTATGAAGATCAGATACATTCTAAGTTACCTTGGTCATCACAGTATCATGTCTACTTTGGGTTCAAGTGAAATCAAGAGGTTCAAGCGTTAGATCAAGTCAATGATTGGCTTCATTGGAAGTTTCATTTTGATTGAGTTAAAGTGGAGAGTTGCAGCTGATAGTGTAGGTAGGAGGATGTGAATAAGCTCAAAAGTGAATGGGCATATTTTAGTAGGTATGAAGTTGGTTTTTCTGCAGTGACCATCAAGCTTGAGCCCGAGGTGAAGGCCATTAGAGCTTGAGGAGGAGCTTGGCAAAATTTCAGAGTTTTATTCTAGAAAAATGGATAGCAACACTGGAACTACTGGTTCTTAATGTATCACAAGGGCACACTATCCCAAGTGGAGCCATTGTTATCACCCAAAAATTCTCAAAACATCATTGTGTCAACTTTATTTTTGGTCATGATTTAAAGTAGTTCTAAAAGTCATTTTAAGTCTTGGTAAAGGGTAGGTCATAGTTTCATAAGTTTTAAAGGTCATATTTCAAGTTCAAATAAAGTCTTTTAGGTCCATTCCATGATTAAAATGTCATATTTTTCATTTAGGGGTCATTCCATTAGGTTTCAGGTTGAAATTTTGCAATTAGCCAAGAATCCACACTTTCGTAGTGCCTCTAGTTCAAAAATCAGGAAATGCGCTACGAAAACGCTGCTACTTTCATAGCGTGCTACGAAACTGCTGTAGTAGTTGTTTCAGTCATGAAGAAAAACTATGTTTTCTGGTTTTAGTAGTCACCTTCCAAGGGGGTTTCTGGGCAACTGAAAACGAATTTGTGAAAATTGAAAGAGGTTTTTCTTCCTAACATACTTAACTACACAAACCTCTCTAAATTTCTTTAAATTCATTATGAAGTGGGAGAAATTGATAACTTAACTTTCACTACGAAACTGTTGTTACAAAATTTCCTGTACATGGCTGTTTAGTAGTCAAACTTCAAGTTCAGTTTCTGGCCAAATGGAAAAGTGTTTTGGAATTATGAAAGAGGTTTGTTTTCTTAAAATCTCCAGCTACAATAAAATCTCTCACTTTTCTCACAAGTCTTACCAGTTGGGAGATATAAGTATTTCTTTGAAGCCATATTTTTAGAAAACAGAGTTTTCTGGTTTTACACATGTTGTTAAAAGACAGTTTCTGGATAGTAGGAGAGGTATTTCAAAAAACCAAGAGAGGTTTTTGTTCAATATTTAATGGCTTACAAACTCATCCTTTATTTTTTCAAAATACATTATGGATGAGGAGATACAAGCTCTGTCTCAACACCTATTTTTCAGATAAAAACAATAAGGTAAAATGACCAATTCATAGATCTAAGATGAAGGTAAAATTTGATGAAGATTATGTTTTGGGGGTCATATTGCTGTGTTTTTGAAACAATACCAACACCTTTAAATTTTAAACATCTCCAAGGTACGAATTTTTAAGACTGTTTTGAAAAATCAGCTTGCACAATAGTTTCGTAGCGCGCTACGAAACTGATGAAGATGTCTTTTTGCATATTTTCATATAGGTTTTGGAAGGAAGGTTGATGATTTTTGGGTTTAAATTGGCTGGTGGAGGCATGGATATAACAGGTGAATGTTCAAATGAATAAAATAGGAGAAAAAATGATTAAAAGGAAAGGTTTTACACTAACCTACAAATTGCGCTACGAAAACAGGCTACTTTCGCAGCATAGACCTATTTTCTATTCTTTTACATCATTTCGGAGATGCAATTCTACACAGCTGGAAGATTAAAGGTTTTAGAGAAATTCTTGGTAAATTTAACACATGTGAAAATGATCTAGTAATTATCAAAGTACTCAAAACTGATAAAGGAATCAAAGGGGATGAAAAGCAGGAAAACATGTTTCCTAGTTTTTAGGAAAACATTACTATCTACAGCAAGGTTACTTCAAGTCAAAGATGATCATCCAAATTAAAATTCATGGGAATGAAGATGGAATAATATGTAATAAAGATTAGATAAGGTTGTTAGGAGATTATTAAAGAGTTTTAGTCCTATTTGGAATCGGACTGCTCATTAGGGTTATAGCTGTCATTTTGTAATTAATAGCATGTTTCTAGATTAGGGAAGGTGTCAAAGCATGGGAATTCGAATTATTTAGTGGAGGATGAAAGAATACTATATTGTAAATGTTCTATATAGAGCATAGGGTCGAGTTCTACAAGGGTTGGACATTTCATTAGCAAAAGACGGTGTTTTGTGTGTCATTGTTTTACAGCTTAATACAGAGTTTCTTCTTAGACAACTCAAGATTCATGAGGAGTTCCTGTGTGTTATTGTTTTGATGGCATCGTTTCAATTCTTCTATTGCAGTGATGTTTGATTATGATACTCAGAATTCATCAATGATGCTTTGAATTCCTTCATAATTGAGCTGACTGTGTGTTTCACTGTCTTCAATGTTTTATTTCATTAACTTGAACTCTAAATGCCTTGACTTCCATGCTAGGTAGACTGTGTTGATTTTGCTGAAGATTACCATGACTCCATAATGCCCAATGTATACATGCTGATGTTAGTATCAACCTACAAGTTGGAAAATGTGATATGAAAGGACTACTTTGTAAATTCTTTGAAGGGACTGATATATACAGAAGCAATTGAACTTTTCTGGACTTGATTTCTTAGTAGACTTCAATGAGTTTTATCTCTTATCTTTAATATGTTTTACTTCCATAGTATTAATGCTTATTACTTAGAATTCATGGAGGAACATATTCTGACTTCCTTTAAGTACTGAACTATGGTGAATTGAGTTTTTGAGTCCTATCTTTGAAAGGTTTTCTTCAATGTTTAAACGCTTATTACTCAGAATTCATAGTTATTCATGGTCTGACTTCCTTTAAGTGTTAAAATTTGATGAATACCTTTTAATACCTTCCTTTTTAATACCTTGATGTATCATTACTCAGAATTAATATATCATATGATCTAACTTCCTTTGAACCTCAAGTTATTGGGATTTTCCTGAATGTGTCACTCTTTCATTGAAGTATATACAAGCCTCAGTTTCTGTAAGAAGAGCTATTGTTATATTTATCGTTGTCACTGACTCCATAGCCCAATGGTAGCAAGCCTCCATATTTTCAACCTGTAAACATACAAAACCAAGACAAATAGATTTAGCCATCTATCTATATCATTATTCCATATCATTAATTCTTGAGAAAGCCCTCTCAAGATGAGGAGGCTAAGACTCAGTCAAAAGATTGGTCTGAAAGAGTTACATGAAGTCTACTTGGTAAGCAGCCTATCAGGGTCAGATTTTGTGATAACATACGGTTAAAGCACACATCAAACGCTCCCTCAGGGTGCAAAAACCTGATTCCAGCACCCCCCCATACTACTTCGGGAGAGAATTTGGTCTACGCAAGCAGATCATTGCCTAAAGGCCCAGTAGTTGGAGGGTTTTCTTGGTTTTGTATAGTACTCTAAACCTCGGTCAGGACCCCTATTACACCATTTTTTGGTCATCTAACCTATTACTATTAGATGGAACTAATTACACCATGTAAGACCAATTTTACTCTAAGTAAAATTGCTTTCACTATGAAAAATAACTTAGTAAACCACCTTTATTAAGTTGTTTATGGTCTAAACAAGAAACCCCATGAGGAAATATTAAATAAATATACATTTGTTTGATTTTCCTTAAGGAATAATTAGTTAAAAAACAGTTTAATTAATACTCCTGGTCATATTTAACCCAAAACAGAAAAATTAATTAGATAAATCATTATTTATCTTATTATTTTCTAGGAATAATTATTTAAACCTTATTTAAATAATTTTCCTTGTTAAATTTGACTAAATCACTCTTAAATAATTAAATAAATCATTATTTATTTGATTATTACTCAACCACATCCTTAAAATAATAAATAAATCATTTATTTATTTATTATTTACAAATAAAGGGGTTTGACCCAAGGAAAATTCTTTTTCCCTCCAACAAATATAATAAATTGTTCCATAAAAGTTGGATCTTGATTTGGTTAATAATAATTTAGTTATGCACCAATATCGAGACTAACTCAATATTTTGTTATAAATAGAAGGGCTTTTCTATTCAATCATTACCTTTTGTTACCTAAAGATCACTCTGGATCTATACTTTTAGTTTGACTTTGATCCACCATCATTGTCATATTTTTCTATCTTTTTCTTGTGAGCTCCCTTTGAGTTCCATTTTTGTTTGGGTTTTCTACACCATCAAGAGAGAGGAATTTTAGATCTGAAGTGCTAAGGACTTAGAAGAACCCATCCCATTGAGGAGAATTAGTAACATCCTTCTATGTTTTCCTCCTAGGTGCCCTTAATATAAAATTCATTCAACATATTCTTGTCTTGTCTATTGGGATGCATGGAGTAAATCTCGTTTTTATTTACTACTTAATGTCTTTTGATGCATAGATCTATATTTTTGCAGCATTTATCTTGATCACCTAATTGCAGATCTAAAGATATTGGCAGCATTTATCTTGATCAACTTCTTGTTTTTCTTTTCTTGATGTTGTTTTTAACCTATAAAACCCTAAAACGTTAAAATTTCTAACTTCCGTGTGTTTTCAGACCTATTGCGCAGGTGACAGACATCAGCCGCAATTGAGACACCACATTCTACTGAAACCTACTCTTGAGAGTGCCGGAAGTGTAGGTCACACTTTTGGCCTCAAACCTGTGACCTGGAGCTTCAGGACGCGGAAACTTGACCAAAACCTGTGACCTCAGGAAGAAATAGGTCAGAAAATGCGACCTCACTTTTTTGTGGGAATTTTTCAGAAGGTTTTCTAGGTTTTTCTGGGCCTCTATTTAGGGTTGTCTGACCTCCATCTCCTCTCGTTTTGGACCTGTACTTGTTCTTTTTTGCTCAAAAAAGTGGGAACCTAGCCCCCTAGGGCTTTAGTACCCTCCACACTTTGTGGAAGAGTTTTAGCTGCTGCAAGTTGTCTGAAATTTTCAAAGCGTTTAGCCATTTTTCAGATCTGATACCTCACCTTCAGATCCACTTCAGATTGACTATTTATCCATCCAAATCACCTCATTTAGTTTTTTTTGGGTTTTCCTCTAGGGTCCCCTTCGCTTCCCTCCAGGAGATAGCCTTTCGCCACCTCATTCACAACATTTTTTCCTCTGATTTTTTTCTGTTTGTATGCACCTATTTCCAGCAGATCAGACCTTTAGATCCTTGTCCCTCTTGACCTTAGATCTTTTGGTTATTTTGGTGTGTTTTGACTATATTTTTGCCCAAATATAGACTACTTGTTGAGAGACCCGCCTCCTTGGGTTTAGATTATTGCATTATTAGTTGTTTATTTTCTGTTATTTAAGTTTCATATACTGTTATCTGTAGGTTTATTTAAAGTTATACAACACACTTTTTCTTTTTCTCTACAAACGTCTGGGTTTAAAAATTAAAATTTACACACTTCACACACACACCCTAAGTGAAGAAGAGCTTGGTTAACACCGCCAAGAAAAGACTTTAACATTGAAATCAATTGATCCTACACCTCTTTGCCCTTGTTTCGACATTGTAATCAATTGATATTGCACCTCTCTGCCCTTTTTAGTCTCTCTTCCCTTTGTGTCGTGTTTTTTTCGTCATAATTGTGCCACCAAGGCGTTTATCCCAAAGACTTCTTGGCCTTCATCCTCAGTTTCCGATAGGAATACTTACTCCTCCACATAGGATTCGAGTTAGTCCTCCACCGAGTCCACACTCTGACTCCTCTTGTTCTGCCCCCGGTTCTCCTCCTATCACCTTCACCATGTCTCGTTCAGGACCTAACGCTGGTGGTAGCCCCGGCCCTAATGTTGGGAATACTACTAGTGGGACCGCAACAGGAACTACTCCGACTGCTCCCTTGCTCCCCTATATGGTAGGCCTCAGTCTTCCTGATTTTAACCATTTGATCAATGACCCTATACACCATGATGCTAGTTGGCCTACTATGCCGACCAAGCTCCCTTCCGACATCCCCAAGTTTGAAGGCCTTGCTGGAGAAGATCCTACAAATCATGTTCGATCTTTCCACATGTGGTGTTCATCTAACTCCATTACCGATGAATCTTTCCATCTTCGATTGTTACAATGTACGCTTACAGGTGAAGCTTCTAAGTGGTATGTTAATCAGGCCTCATCCTCTCATACCACCTTTGTGACTCTTGCTCGAGCTTTTTTGTCTTACTTCCAGCTTCCCCTTTATTATGACACTGGAACCGAACTTTTGACTTCTTTCTGTCAATCGTCTACGACCTGCCTATCCAATCTCTAGGAATGATGGAGAAGAAAGAGCCTATGTCGAGCCCCTACCTTCGAAGACCGTCTCTACATGGACTGGTTCCTTAGATCTCTCTTTCCTGATATCGGCAAAGATGTCGCATCGCATTTCCCTCAAAACGAGGAAGCTGCTCTCCAAATTGCATTAAAATATGACCTGATCTACGCTCAGTCGGGTTATGTTTATACCGTTCTACCTGATCTTCCTAGACCCGGTGGTGCCAATGCACCGGGGGCATCTCATGCCGCTGACGGTATCGTTGGAGCTCTTTCTCATCCATACGCTCAACCTCCCATGGGCTATGTTTTTCCTTAGAGTGGGGCGAGCACCTCCTGCACTTATCCCCCTCCCGGTAGCATGTATCCGGGATACGACATGCCTCCTCATTTTTCCCAACCTCGTGTTTACCACAATGTTATCCAACCTCCTTATTATCCATATCCGTAGCCTGGTGCTCAAACTCCTCTAGCATTAGCACCTCTGCCTCCCTTGCCTTCTCAACCCCTGCAAAAATAGCCGCCACCCCCTTAGGGGCAGGTGTATGCATAGCAGGGCGCGACTAATTGTCCTCCTTCCAAAAAGAAGAGGAAAGGCACTCAAATTAAATCTGCTCCCTGTAATCCTGGAGCTAATCCTCAAAATAATGCACCTGACACTAATAACCAGCAATAGGGCACTCAGCCAAGCAGGACAGGCATGTTCGCACGAACAAACCTTGTTCTTGTTGTGGTGTTTATGGTTATTACACGCATGATTTTCCTCTTTTACCACAGATGAAGCAGATGTGGGAGTCTCAAGCAACATTGAGAGGACAACAATCTCCCCTTCCGTCTCTCCCAGTGCTACGCCTATTCAACCAACTGTGTTTACTAATCCTTTCCCTCAGCAATGACTTGTGGCTATCCAACCACCTGAAGGTCAGGTGGCCACTCAACCTCTTCCATCTGGTACCTCCGATTACCAGATTCTCATGATGAATTATAACCAACCTATAATCGTAGACATCAATATTCAGACTCGGTCCTGTCAGTATAACAAGCCTCCCACTACGTCTGTCCCCGAGCCACCTCCTTCGGTCTCTACAGAGCCTCTTTCGACACCTAATGGTCCCTTGCAGATCCCTCAGCCTAAGGCGGAGGTTTATATCAAAATCCCTAAGGGACCACTACGCCGAAATGCTGCTTCTGGAAAAGTTGCCCATTCATATAGTATAGTAGATGATTTGGTGCAATCTCCTGTTGCCATTTCAACGCTAAAACTCCTCTAGTCGTTCCCTTCACAATGAAAAGCTCTACTATCTGCCATGGGCGCTATAGATCCTTCCGATGATCTATTGATTGTCTTCGATGTTGACCGATAAAAACATCCTCCTCTCCTTGCTTTTGTCATCTTCCAAATCTCAGTCAAGATCCGGAACACCAATGTTTCTCGGTGCATCATTGATGAGGGGGCATCCACCTGTGTGATGTCTACTTCGGTTTGGAAGCAAATGGGATCACTTGAGTTGGCTCCTTCCACAATCACTCTCCGAGTGTGGGATGGCCATGCCTCCTAGCCCATTGGCCTATTCCGCAATTGTCCTATTACTCTTGCGGGAAAGACTATTTGTGTTGACGTAGAAGCCATAGTTGCTCCCTTTGATTACAACATTCTATTGGGTTGTAGCTACACCTATGCAATTTCTGTTGTCCCATCTGCGGTTCACCGCAAGATTTACTTCCCTCATAAAGAAAAGATAGTCACCATTGACCAGTTGACATATTACGAACCGAAGTCTCAGACCTCCCCTGAGTCCACCATCTCTTCAGTGGCCAATAAGTAAACCGTCGATCCTTTGACCAGTGTCTCACCCGGAGTCTACAAAGACTCCTCTTTTCTTGGTACATTCCCTGGTCTTCCTCCTCCTATCTCTGATCCCATATAATAAAAATTTTGCATGATGCAATCGTCTCAGGCTACCCTCAAGTGCCCCACTTCGGCTAGTCAGCAATCACCTCGCCCTCTGCAGCCTACTCCTAGCCCTTCGATTCAGGCTTCTGGACCTCCTCCTCCTGGCCCTTCACCTATAGCTGGTATCCATGAGCCTCTTTATCCTCCTGGAACAGTTCCTACAGGCCTTAACCATATTGGAGCCGTATCGCCTGGCCATTACCCCTCTGGTCAGATACCATTCCTTGCTCCCCCTCCAGGAGTATACATGGTACCTATCATGGCTACCCTCTCTCTTCCTCACTTGACCCTAGGGATTCCCGTCTGGTACCTTGATCCCCCAGCTGCTACCCCGCCTGTTTAACCCAAACCTTATCTTTCTTTGACCCCAGATCAACCGGTCCCTATGACTTCTCTCACTGCTACAGTGCCTCAGCCACCTCAACAGGAACCTTCTCCTATTGCGACCACTTCGGGTAAGAAGGGAAAATATTTCAAGAGGGCATCAAAAGACAAGGCTACCCCGAAAAACCCTGCCCCTCCTCGGCCTCCAAATCATACCATCTAGTGTGCTTTGTGTGATGTTTTCGATCATGCCACCCATATTTTTCCGTAGTTCCCTCATCTCAAGCCCATGGTTAATGACGCGTTCCCTGAGTCTACGGTCTCAGAAACATATATTCCTTCCTCAACTGTAGCCATGAACCCCAAGACTATTCACACCAACCACCCCTGTGTTTTGTGTGATATCCATGGCCATTATACCCACCTCCATCCCCGCCTCGAGGACTTACACACCTCTATAGTGGCAGTTCACCAATTCGAGGCCAAGCACAACGAGTCCACCGCTCCCTTATTTGCATGTTTTGCTTCAACAAAACTAGAGGACACATCGACTCCCATAGAAATTCCCCCTCTGGATGTCGAAATGACAGAGTCTTCGGCCACTGTCCACTACCTGTCATCGTTCATGAGATCCACGGTGGAAGCTCCCTCTGAGACTTCCCTTTCTGTTTTTCTCAACCTCGCTTCAGTGATCACACTGGGCTCAACATTAGTGGATCCCTTATCTTCTTGTTCTTCTGTCACCCCCCGTGATGATGCGCATGTGAACCTCTCTTCTCATGATGATGAGTCAAGTAGCTTCACCACATCAGGTGGTCTTTCTTCCACCAGCTACCCCATATTCTATTACGATGATGACATTATCCTGAGTCCCTTTGTATCCCACTAGTTCATTATCTCCAAATCCTCTCTTTGGGATAGTGACACCATGTATGCCAACCCAGAAAATTAAGTCCATTTTCTTCATATATGCAATACCAAAAGAGATTGGTAATCCTCCATTCCCTTTCTCGAGCTACATAACCATAACGAAAAAAAATGGTGCACCACATCATACAAATGTGTTTAGATTCCCATTTTCTAAATACATTTTGGCATGAACATAGCATCCTTGGGGGCACCTATGCCCATCAACCATAAAAATCCTGGATCTCAACCGAAAAAAAAGAACTGAAACTCCCTTTCTCTGATAGTTCCCACTTTTCAGGTAATTTCTTGGGACAGGTCGAAGTTTTTTGCCCAGCACCTACAACCCAGGTCGCAGAAAAGACCCCAAAAAGTGTGACCTGGTCTGTTCTTGAGCTCTAGGAACCTAAACTGAGCTTTCAATCCACTGAAATGAAAGAGTAGGGTTAGGCATCTTACCTGCAACTGACAGATCTTGATTCCAATGGTCAATTTATCCACTACGATCACCGTAAGATTTAGGGCCTTCTCTCCTCTCTACATTCACCACAGCTCAACATGAAAATGAGTGAATTTGGAGGGAAAATGCCTTATTAAAAGAGAAACCCCTAATTTTTCTTTCGCCTGTTGCAGCCAAACCGTAGCTCAGTTTAAAAAATTGTTTGTACCGTTGGAAAGCTCTCACTGAGCCCGCAAATGGGTATCTGTTAGTTTTTTTTATTTGATACTTCACCAGGACACATTTTTTCCAAGAAGGGTCACTTCACTAGAAAATTTGGCAGAATTTCCGACGGCCAATTCATCGCTATTCCGACACATAGTCGTCGCAAGAGCGATAGTTCGAGGACAGGAAAAATGTGGTTTTCCATACCATCGCAATTCCGATGCACTTAAAAATTGTTGCACTACCGACACTTTTTCCATCGCTTCCAAGCAGGCATCGCTCTTTCGACGTTTCCCAAACCATCGCACTTCCGACGTTTGTAAATTGTCACACTTCCGACGAAATGTGGTCCGACGTTTTGAACGTCGCTCTTCTGACGTTTGTAAACTGTCACAATTCCGAAGAAATGTGGTCCGACATTTTGAGTGTCACTCTTTCGACGTTTGTAAACTGTCGCAATTCCAACACAATGTGGTTCGACGTTTTGGATGTCGCTCTTCCGACATTTGTAAACTGTCGCAATTCTAATGAAATGTGGTCCGACGATTTGAACGTTGCTCTTACGATGTTTTGAACGTCGCTCGTCTTGCGTTTTTATAATGTCGCTCTTCCGACGTTTTTAAGCTGTCACAATTCCGACGCTTACAAGGCGTCGGTATACCGACGGCGGGTTCAATTTTAAAAAAAAATGAAACTTTAAAACAGGACAGTAAATCTCCAATATTTGTTATGAATTGTGGGCGTTCCAATGACCATGAAATATTAATATAATAAACCACCCCGCAACGCTTCGACTATAAACAATCATTTTTTTTCACAAGAGAAAAAATGTTGTTTTGAATATATTATATGAAGTAAGACAATCCATGAAGTCATTACATTTTCGCATCTGAAGATTGGAACCTAAATATCCATCCAGAAAAGTGGAAGTCCCACCCCAAACAATGATAGAAAAATACCCCATGTCACATACAGGGACATGATATAAAACCCAGTAACGGTCCACATGGAGATTATCGACAATCTGAGAAAGCATCCAAATATGCTCGAGGCATCTATAAGAAAGTGAAATAGCAGTATGTAGAGTAGTAAAGAAACAGATAGAGTACCGACGTCCATTGTTCCAAATACAAATTAAAGTACCCAAAATCCTTGAACAGAGAAAAACGCTAATCATGTGAGGAGTGTGATATGTCCAAAATATAAAAAGACCATCAGACCATATCAATAAACCAGCATCGCTAGTTTTGAAGGCAGAGTGATAAACATTAATAATTTTTTTTCACAAGAGAAAAAATGTTGTTTTGAATATATTATATGAAGTAAAACAGTCCATGAAGTCATTACATTTTCACATCTGAAGATTGGAACCCAAATATCCATCCAGAAAAGTGGAAGTCCCACCCCAGACAGTGATAGAAAAATACCCCATGTCACATACAGGGACTTGATATAAAACCCAGTAATGGCCCACATGGAGATTATCGACAATCTGAGAAAGCATCCAAATATGCCCGAGGCATCTATAAGAAAGTGAAATAGCAGTATGTAGAATAGTAAAGCAACAGATAGAGTACTGACGTCCATTGTTCCAAATACAAATTAAAGTACCCAAAATCCTTGAACAGAGAAAAATTCTAATCATGTGAGGAGTGTGATATGTCCAAAATATAAAAAGACCATCAGACCATATCAATAAACCAGCATCGCTAGTTTTGAAGGCAGAGTGATAACCTGTTAACACAAAAAATAGTATCATAAAGCGGATACAGGAAATGTGCAGAGACATGTACTGTTTATATACGCCTCACACAAAAAGCATCCATGATAGAGAAAAAATATGTATAAACCCAGGGTTGATTGTATCTTCTAGCTCGCTTGTTCCCAGAATTAAAAACCATCTGCAGAAACCCAGGCTCGCTTGATTCCAAAATTGGTAACCATCTATTGCATCTGAGATGTAAGGTTCAAGCTCGCTTGTTTCCATTAGTAGCCCGCTACAGCATCCACCCTATTCATAGCAAAAAGGTTCCTGTAGATATACAGAGAAAGAGTATAATACGTAGACCATATAAACATGGCTCTGTATTTCAAAAAACAAGCTTAAAATAGAAACAGGGCAACATTTTTTTTTCCCAATTGTTATGAACATAATTCGACCATGAAATATTAATATAATAAACCACCCCACAGCGCTTAAACTATAAACAATCATATAAACATGGCTCTATATTTCAAAAAGCAGGTTTAAAATAGAAACAGGGCAACATTTTTTTTTCTAAGTAAAGTTAATCTATTAACAGTGCGAATAAAATTACACCGAAGTCAAAAACATTGCCCAGACTCATGGCAAATTTGTCATCAAAAAATCAAAAAACTAAGAAGACTTCCCTCATACGGGGAAACCAGTCTTGAACATTTACAGAATTCAAAAATATTATAGAGGTCAAACACAATAATATAATCTAAAAGCAGCCCAATTAAGTGGGCCACGAAGCAAGAAAAACAAATTAACCAAACTACTCCTCCGGCTCCTCGACAATTCGGCACCATTCTTCGGAAGGTCTAGGATCGCTAGGTGCTACCTCCACAGTCATGCCACTGCTCCCCTCCTGAAGGCCTGAATGTTGGCCAGCTTTTTCTGAGCTCAGACCCGTCGTACAGGTGCATTGTTCTTCCATTTGGGCCTCCTCACGGAAAACCATAGTAATTAAAGCTATGATTCATGGGCGGTTCAAAGAGAAATTAAAGGAAAAAAGCGCAGTGCACGTTGTGGGAGAAGGTGAAGTGGTGGGGAAATGAGGAGTAGGGGAGCCCATACAGTGGCCACATCCTAGAACCCGACCCTGCCCACTTCTAGTATCTGGATAGCGACCTGCGTGATAATCACTAGACTGGGAAGACGACTCGGTTGAGGGGCTGGAGGGAGCGCGCAGGGGTTGACCTCTAGTGCTCCCCCTGTGGCAATGGATCCTTTGACGCAGGCGAGGCATGGGTGCAGTCTCAGCAGTGGGCACAAGAGGAGATGGAGAAGCAGAATTCCAAGAAACAGAGGAAGATAGACAAGGACCAGACCAAGAGAAATGAAGATATGCAGCAAGGTCTAAGTAGCAGTTCAGCTGGCCACTTCTCTTTCTTGTCACAGTGAGTAGGCAGTGTAACCCAGCAACCGGCTCGTCTGAAAAACCATAGCGAAATGCCATTTTATCGACCCGATTGCAATGCAATCGAAGGACGCCCGTCATAATTAATCTCTGATCATTAATGAGAGCCGAAGGCCGGATCATATTGGAGCATGCAGAATCATTAACAGGAGTGGAGGTCCAATCTTGAACAGTGTTAAAACTTAATGCGATTTGATGTGAAAACCTTGGAATTTAATTGAATAGCGTTAAATCTTAATGCGATTGATATGAAATCGCCACATCCATGTCCCATCGCCTTAAACGCCATCGAATGCACCCGAATCTGGGAACAAGGCAACATTTGATTGAGGAAACATGGCAGAAATTGATTGGAGCGGATCTTTGTTTGGGCCGCTCGCGCAGTGGAAATTCGGACCCGAAAAAGATTAGGGCGAATTTGATAATAAATTCGCGTCACAACTCTCCCTCCTTACGCCAGCCCAACTTCGGACCCGAAAAAGATTAGGGCGGAATTCAATTGGTTTTCGCGTCACAAAATTGGCCGACGTCAGCAAGCTATTTTGGAACGTGAATTTGGTTTGAATTATGGTTTATCGTCGTTTGAAGTCACGCGGGCTCGACTTAAGAACAATTTTGTTTGATCCCATCTTATAAAATTTGTGTTGGTTTTGTTTGATAATACACATACTTATAATAAATCATGGGAATACCACACTAAACGTGTGGAAAATTTATATAAATTATTGAGAACAATCATTTTTATGTAAAAATATCCAAATGTGCTTTTGGGAAATAAGAATTTGAGTATTTGGTTCATATTGTTTTAAAGGAAGGAGTGAAGTTGGAGCCTCAAAAGATGCAAGCTATTACAAAATGACCTATTCCTAAGAAAATCAAGGTTTTTAGAAGATTTTTTAGACTTACATGATATTATTGATAATTTGTTAAGAATTATGCATGCATTTCAAGTCCACTCACATATCTCTTGAAGAAAATATCATTTATATGGAATGATGAGGCTACTTTGGCATTCTCTCTTTTAATGGATTCCATGTCTTCTACGCCAACATGGTTGCACCTACTTTCGGTAAAACATTCATAGTAGAGTGTGAGGCACTAGGACAAGGAATTTACGTAACATTAACACAAGAAGGGATATCATTGGCTTTTAAAGCAAGGAATTCAAAGAAAATATTTGGTGAAATCTACGTATGAAAAATAAATGGAAGCAATATTACATGCAATAAAAAATGGGGATAGTATATCATTGGGAGGTACTTTAAATTCAAAATATACCATGATAGCATAAAGTATTTTTTGAAGCTATGATTTTCATTAGAAGATTAACAAAAATGAGGAGAAAAAATGCAAAGTTTTAATTTTGAGATAATCTGCAAAAAGGGTAAGGAAAATTTAGTACATGATGCTCTTTCTAAAATAGAAGAGGCCTCAAATTTATATCCAATTACATTTTCTATTCCTAGGTGGCTAAAAGAAGCTTGCCATAATGGAAAAATGACAATAGTACTAAACAAAAACTAAAATTTATAAAGGATGGGATGAACTCTATGGAGCATTGGGAGTGAAAGAGAGATATACTTTGGTGCAAATGTAGAATATTTTTATGCATGCAAGCATATTTTAATAAACAAATATTAATGGAGTCCCCATGTCTCTGATGGTAGGATGCAAGGTTCCTTAAAACATCTCAAAAGGATCATATATATTTTTTGGAAGGAATGAAGAAAGATATTCAAAAATTTTGTAAGAGAAGGTCGGGTTTTCATAATAAATAAAAGAGAGATAGTAAAATCTCTAGGGTTACTTCAACCATTCCACATACATATTCAAAGACTAGAAGATATATCAATAGACTTTTATTACAGGTGGTTACTAAAATATAAAGGTAATTATTACATTTTTGTGGTCATTTATATAGACAAATTTTGTAGATTTTTTTTGTAGAGCTCAATGTACATAAACAACAAGCCAAGTGGCAAAAGTGTCCAGTGAAAGAAATTCATAGTCTTCATGGTTTTCCTAAATTAATAGTAACAAAAAAAAATTGGAAATAATTATTTAATATGAGTGGAGAAACACTAGCTGCCATGAGTTCTACATATCAAACACAATCAAATGGTCAAACAAAAAATAGTTAACAAATGTTTTTAAGGTTATCTACAATGTTAATCTTTAGAAAAGCAATCTTAATGGATGAAGTGGGTTCGTCAAGGAAGAATGGTAATATGATACTACCTATCACACATCTACTAAAATTTCCCCATTTAAGGCCCTTTATGGATATCCAACTCCTAGTATCTCATACTTTTTGCAAGATAAGTCCAAAGTATAGGAAACAGAGTCACATATGGAAAATAATAAAGAAACTTTGAAAATTATTATGGAAAACCTTCAAATGACATGAAACATGATAAAACAACAAGGGGAACAACATTGAAGTGAAAGATAATTTGAGGAGGGAAATTGGGTATTTTTTAGATTATAGCATTATAAGCAATCTTCATTCAAGAAAAAGAAGAATAAAGAATTAGCTCAAAAATGTTATGGCCCTAAATAATTATTCATAGGATTGCACAAGTGGTATAGAAGTTATATTTTCCTTCTTCTTGCATTCATAAGGTTTTTCATGTACCTTGCCTAAAAAAGGTTTTGGGAAAAAAATATGCCAATGTAAATAGAACTTCCAAAATTAGATGAAGAATGAAAGTTGATTCTTGAACCACAAAAAGTTATATATAAACATTCAGTATCTCTTTGACATAAAACCATTATGAAGTACCTAATCAATTGGAAGAATATTCCTCTAGAAGAAGGTACATGGTAAAATGATCAATTCGTGATGAAATACCCACTGGCTAAAGGGTTCGTTTGAAGTTTTGACAAAGGTTTTGTTATATGTTTTATATAACGTGCGCGCGAGAATAGTTGTATTGTTTGTTAAGGTCCCACCACGGTGATCAAATTTTAAGGGTAGGTCCGAATTTCAATTAGAAGGGCATATATCTATGTCGCCCTTCCATAATGAAAAGCTTTAAAAAAAACTTTTCAATTGACCACAATAAATTATTTTTACATTTCATTTTCGTAAAGACAAAACCATCAATCTTTATATTAATAAAAGATTAGTTACATATACAACAATGAAGAAGGCTCCATCTTTCATTGCTTAAATATCTCATTGGCAATGTCAACATAAGTCTTGAAGACACTATTATAATAATTTAGATACATACCACCGGGATATAGGAGATTCTTATGTGTCAGATTGTGTAATGAAATTTTGACTTTGTCTCACAAGGAGCAGCAGACATGGAGGTCTGGATTTTTCTTATAGAACTTTTTTATTATTATTTGAAATGTTGTTTATAGATATGAATACAACAATGAAATTATGAGCATGGTGGACAATTAGTCAAGCTCATGATGCCAAACCATGATGATGTAAGTTTGGAATTTAACATTTTTTACATGTTAAAGACAAATAGTCAAAATCATCGACAACTTAGTATGCCATAATTAATAATCATTCCTTGTTCACTTTTTTTAATAGGTTTATGTCACACAATGATCTCTCTTCTCTGGCATTTACTTGTATTGAAGATCACTATTCTAGGAGTAAGGAGTTATTTTCTCCAAAAATAACCCTAGCCAAACATTGACAATGCATCAAGGATATCTTTCTATGCTTCATAAATACATATGTTCTACTTCTAAATCATGTCTTGGAAGTGGTTGTTTTTAGGAAATTATTCACTAGTTGGTTTCATACCAAAGTCTTTTTCTCATTTTCAGCATCCAATACATGAAAAAGATAATGGTTTAAAACAACATAAATATTTGAAATTTTGCAAGAATTGTCTGGTACACTTTGAATATGAATTTTGAATTCAAGTGCATGATGTTGTATAGGACCAAGTGTCATTTTGAATACCAAATTTTTCATAAGAAACTTCTCAACATGCTACCTACTAGTATAGATTAAATGACAATATTGCATCAACTATTTCCATAATAAAATTGCACCTCGGCCATAAGACTAAACAACTACAAATGTTGTAGATCTAACAAGACCACACAATCAAATGTATTCCACAAGGCCAATACTTGTATGAAAAATGAAAAGGAATTTGCAACCAAAAAATACCTTAGGCAACTAATTCAATTAGATACACCAAACCATCGGCAAAAAGGAAAACCAGACCTACTCAAAAGGCAAGCGTTTACCTTCTTTGACAAAATTTTGAGTTCAGAAACAAGGGCTTTTATTGTCTTGTCAATGCCCCTAGTAATTTGAATGGGGTTTGCACCTACGCAACAACCTAAACAAAAAAGGTTTCATTTCAAATTATTTTCCACAAATTTAAGATACAACCATTGTCGAGTTTTGTATTTCCTAACAAGCTCATAAATTTTGACAAAAGAACCAAAAAAAATTTTAATACTGATAGCAATTTTTTCACTCAAAAAACTATCTTAGACTCAATAAGCCCAACCCAAAACTAAAAAACAAACACCATAATACCCTACAAAAATGAATAGATGATCTTAATCCGATAATATCGACAAAAAGTTACCTTTACACCCTCACTTATTAAACCTCGTCTTCTGTTGAATTTTAACTTCAATGCTCTGCAGAGAAGAGACGGATGAAGCGACAACATTTTTTTTGGAGGTTGCTTGCACGCCATCCGAGAAATTTAATTCGGCATTTAAAATTCTGCAAGTTTTTTTGTGAGACGACTGCAGCCATATTTACGTATAGGATTGTATTTAAACACAACAACCAACATTAACGCAATTCACCAACAGAAATTAAACAAACGAGAAATTTACCCCCTAGTTTTGTAAATTCAAAAGGAGGACATGTGGGAGCATTAATATTGGATCGCATGAAATTGAAGGGAATCTGAAAACCTGAAAACCGGACCCGAATTTTTTATAAGGCACATTGGATTGAGAATTCGCGTTACAAATTAGGCAGACGTCAACATCCCATTTTGGAACGTGAATTTGGTTTGAAATTCAATCTATTCAGACTTTTGAAGTCCGACGGAAAGGGTTCTTTAATGTTTTGATAGTTTAATTTTATGTATGCTTTAATATATACATATGTTTTAAACATATGTTATATATATATCATATGTGAAATGAAAGGTGGGCCATAGAATTTAGTTTTAATTTTTTTTTTTTAAAAGAGGGTTTATTATAATATGTTTTATATATTACGGCATATAAAAATAAAAAGGACAAAAAATCTTGGTAGTTTTTTTTATAGACAGTACGTAAATTTTTTATTACACAATAGTGTGTAAAAAGTGAAAGACTGAGTGTAAATTTTTAAGTGTGTATGCACAGCAGTGCGAAAGTGAAAAACACAGCAGAGTGTTTTAGAGACAGAGTATGTTTGTTTTGAACAGACAGTGAGTTGGTTTTATGCACTACGTTTTGTAGCAGTCATAATTTTGTAATCCCTCTCAATGAGGAAGAAGTGTAATAGTTTTTTTTTGAGTTATTGAAGGGAATAGAAGTTTTTTTTCAAAGTATTGAAACTCTGTCTCCTGTCAAAGAAATTTTTATTTTCTTTGTGTTAGAGGAAGGGAGATTTATTCTCCATTCATTGTTTTGGAATTTTTCAATATTCCAACATGTGCAAGAACAACAGATGTTGTGGTTCCATCCCCAGCTAAATCATTTGTCTTTGCCGCAGCTTGCCTTACCAACTTGGCCCCAATATTTTCAATTGGGTCCTCTAATTCAACCAATAAAAAGGCCAAAACCATAGCATTGAGATACATTTCATTACACTGTCAATAACAATAAAATTTGACTCAACCATAACCCTTTCCTTTTATTGATGTGAAAAGCTTTATGCATTACTCTAATGTGGCTAGTCCATAGGCCAAGTAGACCACTGGGTAACAAATATGTTTCCTTTCACCTTTGAGTTTTCAAATTATGCCTGCCAAATCTAATAATTTTAAGAGGGGGAACTAATACAACGTTAAAAAGAAAACCAGAGAAAACATCTACAAATTACCTCCTTAGCTACTGTCACACCATCATTAACTATTTTCGGAGAACCATGCTTGCTCTCCAAGACAACATTTTGCCCTTCGCCTCAAGGGTGACTCCAACAAGATCAACAAGTTTGTTCACACCGCCTACAAGACAAATTGACAATGCTTTCAGTAAGTGTGCAATTGAATGCCAGACCATATGCCAAAACAACCCTCCATGAAAAATTAAAATAACACATTAAAATCGAATATAAGTGGACAAGGAAAGATCCACCGTAGGGAATTTTCACGTGCAAGTGACCTTCCTTTAAACATAATTTTTTCTCTGACCTGCAATTTTTTTGTCACTGAGCCATCCTTGTTGAAGTACAACTCATTTTCCATAGCTCTTGTATTAACTACCTTCTCTCTGTCACATAATCTCAGAGTCCCTCTTCTGCTTGAGTGATTAAAGGAAATGGGTGAAAAAACTGAAAGAGAAGACAATTGTCTGCCATAATTATCAAACATTGCACCCAACTTCTTCCCCTTTCCATTGTTACTCAATGAGGTAGATGTGGCAATTGTTGTCATACTGCCCAAAACAGAGGCCATCTTCTCTTATCCTGAATATAGAATTACAAGATATTCATATTATTATGAACCTTAAAAAACATGACTCCCATTGCTAAAAACCACTTTTAAGTTGTAACAGGCAAACTAAACAACTATCGCAACTTTTGGAAACTTCTGGAGCATTAAGAGAGAAACAACCAAAGAGAAATACAACCACAATCCTCATTTTAATGATACCGAACTATATATTTGCATTAAGATAATAGAAAGAAATCATGACTATATTAAGGCCAGCACAAAACAATCTTTAACCAGTGTCTCTCGCGGCCTTCAGGTTGCCATGCTAGAGGTTGCATATTTTTAATTTAAATTCTTGACCTCTCGTGCCCATATATGAATGCATCCAATGGGATATCTACATCAAATGCTCCTTTATATCCCCAAAAACAAATTCCCTACTACAAGAGCACCAGTATTGATGCATCACCCCACACCATCCCACCCACTAGAAACGATGAAAAAGGAAACCCAAGAAAACTTCTGAAATATATCAAGATGAATATATGGGCGGTTCTTATGAATCAACCAACCATTCAGAACATGCTCATCAATCCAAACCATGAGTATTATGTGACGATATTCAAGCATGCACTGAATCATATTTTTGAAGCTATGTTAGAGAAACCCTAAACTCTCACTGAAAATAGGTGAAATGTGGCACCACTCAGAGATTGACATGTGCCAATTGGTACAAGTGGTAGAAAATTGGCATGCTCAAACAACGAGGTGATATAGGAATGACATGAGGGAGAAAATATCAGAAAAGCCCCAAATCTGGATAACTAAAGCTCATCACGAACCTGAGATTGACAACTTTACATGATGTAACCTATGAAATCGTAAATGGAGAAATCATAGTAACAATAAAGTAATCTATGTAACAATAAATTCGGATTCATCCTGGGAGTGGTAATGGGAGAAATCATAGTGAACAACAGGAAACATGCAGAGTTGCTTACAATCAAATAGATGAAAAAACACATACAAAAAACCTAGATAATAATCATGAACAAGCTTAATATTGAATTATGAACCGTAAAGGAACTTACAAAATGTGACATTACGAACCTGGTCAAGCGCACAAGCAAAAATATCTTGGACATGACCCTAGTTGACAAGTTGTATTGCTCATGATGCAAGAGGATTTGTACCTGCACTGCCAAGTCAATCAAAATCCATCATTATCTATACAATAAATACAAGTAATTGATGTAGTATTTTTTACTCTAAGATGCATTCTTATGATAATGTTAGAACACATGTTGAAAATGTCAAAACATACCTGAATAAGCTCCTCTTCGTTTCAAGAACAATTTATTGGAGTCGCATGAACTTGGAACAAGCCTCCCACGATCCGAAAGAGTAGCAACTAAGTCAACAGTGACTTTTTTGTTGCTACGCTGGATCAAGGGAGGTTTGCTCCAAGATTAAATCGCTCCAATAAATTATTCTCTACTAAACAGGGCCAACCACGTGAAGGTGGAAGCTCTTATGGCCCCTCCCCTCCCCCCCCTCACATCACTCTCAATTCCCCAATACCCAATCTATATTTCATTTTTTACTTTCATGAGCATAAAAAAAAATATTCAATAACTAATAAAAAAACAATTCAACAAAAAGTACGCAAGGAAACATTGCAATTAATGCTTGACATAAAAATAGTATGATAAATGAGTTTTTTTTATAACGCAAAAAACGTTCCAAGTATGGTAACGTTTGTCTTATAATAATACAATATTTTACATTATCAAATTTTCTGTTGGCAAAAATACTCAGAGGGGGGGGGGGTGAATCAGTATTTAGTGCAGACTGAAAATTTTTTTTTTTTTTACTTTTTCTTTCTCTAAAACCAATACGCTACTTTAATGAACCCAAGTCGCGTATACACGCGGATATCCTTAATAAAATATGCGTATAACCAGAGATCTTATTATGCATTTAATTCTTTACTTAGATCTTTGCATCATTCATTCATCAGATGTTTAGTTAGCAGTAAGCATGTGCAGTAATAACAGAATAAACCATCACACATAAGCAACACACATGAACACCAGGATTTAAGGTGGAAACCCAAGTCGGGAGAAAACCACCGCTGCCGTCGTCTCTGTCTTCAATATTTTTATTATAAATAAAACATCTTACAACCATGTACTGGCGCAGACTCATACCAGCACGCAGGCACCCACCTGCAGAAGGCTACAACCTTCTCTCGTTTACCAGCCTCTCCTGGAAGGGAGCTACAACCACCTGCTCTTGTTTACCAGCCTCTCCTGGAAGGGAGCTACTACCCCCTGCTCCTCGCTACTGCCTCTTGGAAGGAGCCAACACCGCTTCTCACACACCACCACCGGAAGGGAGCTACAATCCCCCACCCAAGGCTTCGACCAAAGACCATTGCGGACCACGTTTCATCAATTTTCATACTGGATCCAACAGCTTCCATACAACACACCTTGTAGGCCACTTTTCATCATATTTTCAGACTGGACCCACTCCACACATTTAAGCTCAACATACATCAAACTGAAACTTATAACCCCATAAATTCATTCATTGAATCATCAACTAATCAACCAACAACTTGATATTCAATTAACATAATCATCAGCATATTCAACATTCAAACAACCTAGATCTGTATGAATACATTATTGACAGATAACAGTAAACCAGCAGAACAGATCAGAAATTTCATTCCACATACTTCAGCAAAACCCTAGATTCCATACGCACTTTTACTTTACTAAACCTGCGTATAAACGCACTTTAATAGAGACAAACCTGCGTATACTTCTGCACATATTCCAGAACCAACCTCACATTCCATACGCGCTTTTGTTGAAGCCAACCTGCGTATGCACGCGCTTTTTATGAAGCGAACCTGCATATAGATCTTCAAACTTTGTAGGGCTGCGCAACTCTTCAGAATAGATAAATATCTCAGATCTTACCCTTCACTTCAGAAAACATTCGCCTCATCTCAGATCTAAAAATTCCATAAACAGATCTAGAAAATACATAGTCATTTCAGATCTAGAGATCCCTCTTCATCATTTTCTTCATAGGTGCATTATTAATTCAGATCAATCAATAAATTGTTACCCTTCCATGCAGATATACTTCAAAGTGAAGTATTCATTAAAACCCAGACTTATGCACCCACTTTCACTATGATCTTCTTCTCCTTATATAGATTTAGCCTTTGTCAATACCATGAGCCAAAACCACACAACTTCTGATGGTATTCCTGGACGGGATCAAATATATAATCCAGCGCTCAATACTATGGGCCAATACCATGGTAATGTCCCTTGGTTTTATAAATTTAGAGCGCAAATAGGCATACGCTACTTGGTACGTACTTTTCCGCATACATACGCTACTTCGCCTTTACAAACCCGCGTATGCTTTGTGACATACCATTTTTATCATTGCTCTGGCCCTTACAGGAATTCCTTTCTCCATTATATCTAAACTGCTCTGTAGATACATCAGATTTACATCATCAACAAATAGGACAATTCAGTTTCCATCAAGGACAACTTCATCAAGTAGGTTTCCATCAACTTTATCAAGTAGGTTGCCATCAAGGACAACACTCTGCATCATATTGCCAAAAATCTCCCCTTTTGGACTTTATGGCAACCATGATGGTGTTTGATCACCACAACAGATAGATACATTGATTATAACCATTATTCAAACACCATGATACTCTCTCTCTATTCAAACACCATGATACTCTCCCCCTTTGACATCAAGGGCAAAGGACGGATCAAAGCCAAAACAAGGTTTTTCTTCTCTTGTAGAAATAAGAGCTTTGTAGATCTGATGTGCACTGAAGTTACCATGCTCCCCCTGAGTTCATGCTGAAAACATTTTTTTCAATGAAGTACATGACTATATGACCTTTACTATCACCAAGGACTCATACTTACATCAATATCCAAACATATGTGACTCAAGTACCCAACCAAGTGGGTTTACACATTTTGACTCAACTACCCAACCAAGTGGGTTTACAAATTTGATCAAGTCCTTACATGACTAAATATTACAATTTTACATCATAGGTCTCAACATGACCTTTTCATCAAGTTACAAATATGAATTTTTATGACCAACATCAAAAAGACCTCAAGAGAGAGATCATATTTCAGAACCATCATAATGCCAACAATGCATTACTTTCCATATGACCAATGCTCCCCCTTAGCTTGTGCATCCTGAACACCTTCAACAACAAATCCTCAATGTATCTTCCTCAGATATCAGAGAATGAAACAGAAATATGAGAGCTGAAACATCACCAGAGATACCCAACAACACCATAGTTGTGCTGAAGAATGCTAACCCCAAAAATTTGTCAGCACACACCCATACGCGGTTTTCTATGTATAAACTCGCGTATATACGCGACTGTGTTTCAGAAAACCCGCGTATCCAATTTAATCTTCTGAATTTAAGAAGATCTAATCTTTTGTATGGCAGAGACTATTCCCAGCTTCTGTCTGAGATATTCGAATGCTTCCCCGGAATATATGAGAGAAGATATATAGGACAATGTAGCTTTGTTTTCAAGTGTCATCCAACAGTTGTAGCATAAGCACATCAGTAACCAAGCCTTTAGGCTCTTTGCAACATCAACATATTCTTCAAGAGGAATTATCATACCAAAACAATCTTCTTCAATAGACAATATGTATCAAGCAATCATTCATGTGATCTGTTATCATCAAGATCTTCATGATTTATTTATTTCATAATCATGATGTAACATGTGTAGGAATTATGTCAATAGTCATCAGCAACAAACTCTGCATGATCTATCCTTATCTCTGCATCATAAAACTTTCATCTCATCCATGTGTGAAAACAAAAGATACTCTTCAGCAAAAAGCAATCAGGGCTCATCCATAATCTCATCATAAGAAACCATGTATCATGTCACCGTCATTTGAGCATGAGTATTATGAGAACTAAGGAATAAGCAGATACAATGCCAACAATGCAATCATTAGTAGTTAGACTGATGCTCCCCCTGAACTTGTGCTCCTGATCTTTAGCTGAATCACTATTTTTCTTATCAGAAAGGCATACGCTTCTGTCTCCAGCAGAACTCGCGTGTATACACAGCTTTAGTTCACGAAACCTGCGTATGGAAAGTGAGATTCTGAAAATTTCACAACTTCATCTCCCCCTGAACTTATGCCATCTGTACCTGTCTTCTTCACATTAGATGCACTGTCAGAAATAAACATACCTAGAATTACCAAACCAACCATGAGAATCACCATACATTGCTCCCCCTGTGATGATACATTACTAATCCCTAGAGTGTATCTCACATTACTCCTACAGTCATTATGAGAAGTAATCTTTAGAAGCGGATGACTGCAGTAGGATTATTATCCCCTACGTTTTTTACCAGTCCTCCTTCTTTTTCCAGTTTTTCTTGAAATTTCTTATTGTGTGCTGGAAATTATCCAATTTCTCAGATATATTCATCTTGCATTCTTTTTCTACATGTCCATACTTGTTACAAGCATAACATCTTGCGTGACCAGAAAAGTAAGCATAGGGATCATAATGTGTTTTTCTATTCTTTCTTCTATTGCAATCAACTGCTTTATGACCATACTTGCTGCATGAAAAACAATATCCCTTAAAGAAACCTGAGTACCTTTCTGTGTAGAATCTATTTGTTTGTGACTGAAACAATCTGCTTCTGCAATTGGCTACAACATGCCCATAATTATGACATTTAAAGCATTCAACATTATTGATCAAAGGAGGGAATGATTTCTTTTGAGAGTTCATGATTGTCGGTTGACCTTTTGTTTCTTCCAACACTTCAGGTTTTGTATTGATATCCTTTGAATCTTTAGCACTTCCTTGTGAACTAGATTCTCCTTTAACAGTTTCATGAAAACCAAGACCAAATTTAACAGAAGGAGACCTTTGACTACTAAGAATATTGTCCAAAATCTTAGTACTATCTTGAAACCTCAAGAGTTTATCTTTTTCTTCTAATTTACCTTTTAAAATGTTTACCTCAACCTCCAATCTTTGGCATTGCTTCTTCATACTTTCTTCAACCCTTCTTCCTTCTTCTACTTGATCATTCAATTTTAAAATCTCTTCCTTCAACCCATTTTCTTGTTCTTCACAAGTTTGTAAAATTTCTTCATTCTTCTTATTCGTTTTTTCCAGATTTGATTTGAGAAAGATGATTTCTGCTTCAAGTCTTCCACTTTGATAGGTTGCTTTATCCTGCAGTTTTTGATACATTTCTATCTGTTATTTCATTCTAGAGATCATCTCTTTGTAGATAGATTCTCTCTCATTAAATGTTATTTGTTGATCTTAAAATTTAATCTTGAGAGCTTCTTCTAGATCCATAACATTACTTTCACTATCTTCACCATTGCATGCACAAGAACGTGAATCACAAGAACAATAATCAATACCTGTTTCCTCTTCTTCATTTTCTGCTGCACATGTTTTCTGAGATATCTCCTTTTGAGTAGCCTTCTTCTTTTTCTTCCTTCCCATTGTGACGGATCTCCTTCAAGCGATCAAGCTCCTTCAGAAGGACCTGCTCTGATACCGATTGTTGGGAAAAACACTGAGAGGGGGGGGGGGGTGAATTAGTATTTAGTGCAGACTAATTTTTATTTTATTTTTTACTTTTTCTTTCTCTAAAACCCATACGCTACTTTAATGAACCCAAGTCACGTATACACGCAGATATCCTTAATAAAACATGTGTATGACCAGAGATCTTATTATGCATTTAATTCTTTACTTAGATCTTTGCATCATTCATTCATCAGATGTTTATTTAGCAGTAAGCATGTGCAGTAATAACAAAATAAACCATCACACATAAGCAACACACATGAACACCAGGATTTAAGGTGGAAACCCAATTCGGGAGAAAACTACCGCTACCGTCATCTCTGTCTTCAATATTTATTATAAAGAAAACATCTTACAAGCATTTACTGGCGCAGACTCATGCCAGCACGCAGGCACCCACCTGCAGAAGGCTACAACCTTCTCTCGTTTACCAGCCTCTCCTGGAAGGGAGCTACAACCCCTGCTCTCGTTTACCAGCCTCTCCTGGAAGGGAGCTACAACCCCCTGCTCTCATTTACTAGCCTCTCCTGGAAGGGAGCTACTACCCCCTGCTCTCATTTACCAGCTACCACTGGAAGGGAGCTACAACCCCCTCACTGAAGGCTTCGACCCTCAGCACCATTGCGGACCACGTTTCATCAATTTTCATACTGGATCCAACAAATTCCATACAACACACCTTGTAGGCCACTTTTCATCAGATTTTTAGACTGGACCCACTCCACACATTTAAGCTCAACATACATCAAACTGAAACTTATAACCCCATCAATTCATTCATTGAATCATCAACCAATAAACCAACAACTTGATCTTCAATTAACATAATCATCAGCATATTCAGCATTCAAACAACCCAGATCTGTATGAATACATTATTGATAGATAACAGTAAACCAGCAGAACATATCAGACATTTCATTCTACATACTTCAGCAAAACCCTAGATTCCATACGCGCTTTTACTTTACTGAACCTGCGTATATACGCGCTTTCATAGAGACAAACCTGCGTATACTTCTGCACATATTCCAGAACCAACCTCACATTCCATACGCGCTTTTGCTGAAGCCAACCTGTGTATGCACGCGCTTTTTATGAAGTGAACCTGCATATAGATCTTCAAACTTTGTAGGGCTGCGCAACTCTTCAGAACAGATAAATAGCTCAAATCTTACCCTTCACTTCATAAAATATTCGCCTCATCTCAGATCTAAAAATTCCATAAAAATATCTAGAAAATACAAAGTCATTTCAGATCTAGAGATCGCTCTTCATCATTTTCTTCATAGGTGCATTATTAATTCAGATCAATCAATAAACTATTACCCTTCCATGTAGATATACTTCAAAGTGAAGTATTCATTAAAACCCAGACTTATGCACCCACTTTCACTATGATCTTCTTCTCCTTATATATATTTAGCCTTTGTCAATACCATGAGCCAAAACCACACAAATTCCGATGGTATTCCTGGACGGGATCAAATATATAATCCAACACTCAATATTATGGGCCAATACCATGGTAATGTCCCCTGCTTTTATAAATTTAGAGCGCAAATAGGTATACGCTACTTGGTACGTACTTTTCCACGTACATACGCTACTTCGCCTTTACAAACCCGCATATGCTTTGTGACATACCATTTTAATCATTGCTTTGGCCCTTACAGGAATTCCTTTCTCCATTATATCTGAACTGCTCTGTAGATACATCAGATTTACATCATTAACAAATAGGACAATTCAGTTTCCATCAAGGACAACTTCATCAAGTAGGTTTCCATCAACTTTATCAAGTAGGTTGCCATCAAGGACAACACTCTGCATCATATTGCCAACATTTTATTTTTCTTCTTCCTATTTCTAAAGCTCCTAATTACATCATCAATATCATCGTGCTCTGCTCCTGTTTCGTGCCTTTTGACCCACACTGCTGACCTAGTTGCGTAGTCACGATATCTGGTCTCATCCAGTGACGGGGCATCGCCTACAAAAACAGATAATATTAAATTTTAATTGTCAGTTTTTAAATATCATTGAACTAGTTCGGTAATATTAATAAATAAAAAATTGCAATGAGATTATTTACCTGGTGCACCAGTTGTCGCCGTTGACCTAGTTGCGTAGTCACGATGTCTGGTCTCATCCAGTGACGGGGCATCGCCTACAAAAACAGACAATATTAAATTTTAATTGTCAGTTTTTAAATATCATTGAACTAGTTCGGTAATATTAATAAAAAAAATTGCAATGAGATTATTTACTTGGTGCACCAGTTGTTGCCGCTGACCTAGTTGCGTAGTCACGATGTCTGGTCTCATCCAGTGACGGGGCATCGCCTACAAAAATAAATAATATTAAATTTTCATTTTCATTTTTTAAATATCATTGAACTAGTTCGGTAATATTAATAAAAAAAATTTCAATGAGATTATTTACCTGGTGCACCAGTTGTCGCCGTTGGGACTGTTGCCCTATCTTCCTCTCTGGTGGTAAGATCCTCAAGGGAAACATTCTCTGTCATTTAAACAAAAAATGTTATAAGGAAAACCATCAAGGTATAATTAGAAAAAATTGTAAGTGGAAATTAATTACCGTCACGACCCTCACTGATAGTAGCATTGTCAGCCTAGTCCCCACTACAATGATCAGGTTGCACGTGAGGATCATCTACATCTGGCTCTAAAACTGGATTATTTGCCTCGTCGGTAGTGCTTCTCCCCTGATTTAAACAAATTTGTTAGACATTAAATTTATGGACGAAAACAAACATATTGAAAGGTTAATGTTTTACCTTATCCGGCATTCTGGATCCTGGGACCTGCCCCAAGCTTCTGCGATGTTCAACTACGGCTTGATAGCCGAAATGGAAAGTGATATTTTTATCTTCCTCTGTAGTTTATGTTCCGAATTCATCACCCTACATTACATATGATTGTGTATTTTTAATCATATTTAATAGGATTACAAAAACATTGGAAGGCGATACAATTAATTATAAGATGTTTAGCTACTTAATTACAATTCTTGCGGCTAATTTCAAGTAGTCGCCCTGGCCTAGCTTGTGATGGCCCTTTTTTTCAATCCTAGCTTTGGTTGCCTTTCAGGTGTCAGGAAACCTAGCATCAAAAGATTGAAGTTAGATATGACGTAGCACACTTTTATTTTAGACATAGAGAAAATTAAAGCTATTGAATTAAAGTTGTAATTTACCTTGCGAGTCCAGTTGGAATTTTTCCTTCTTTCTTTTCCCTTTTCTCTTTTCCATCATGGATGAGTGCTCTCCACTCACTCTCTGGAACTATGAGAGGATGCTCATATCTAGGTTTAAATTACAATTGCGTCCTATAGGTGTCCCTGGTATATTTCAAATATTTGCCGGCTACCCGAGCCACCGTTGTTCTATCAAATGTGTCGACCCCAAAAAGGGCTTCTAGATAATCTAGAAGTTCTTTTTTCAGGTTGGAATTATGGGAATTCCACCCTATGCATATGGTTGGGCCAAAAATTACCAACGCACGGCTCTCCAAAAACCTGTAGAACTCATTGTTTCCTACACAGAAAATAAAATTTTAAAAAAAAGAAAAGAAAGATATTATCATTAATTTAAAAATAAAAATCATGATAAATATGTTTTAGAGAAAGTACATGAAATAGTTAAAATATTAAAATTTACCTGGGAGTTGTACGTTCTTTATAGGGACACCTTCATCGTTCACCAACAATGTGCCATTAATGGTCCCTGTGGAGCTGACACGTGTAGCTCCAGGAAACGCAATAATGTAGTTGGCCATATCAACCTCATCATTGCCAACACGTTCAGCGATTGGCTGGGTGTCTGCTTGGGCAGGGTGTGTTTCTTGGCTGGCACCTAAAGGAGTAGAAGGTGTACGAGAGGGTTGCTAGGAAATCTCTTGCCCTTGTGTCCCACTACCACCAACACCGGGTTCAGCAAGTGCTAGAAAATGCTACATACAAAAGAACTTTTTGTTAGTTTAGTCAATGTAAAAATTTAAAATCAAACTATCACAATTCATCTCATGCATAGCAAAAAAAATATCCTTTTACTTTTTATTATTACCTGATATGTTTCTAGTTGGCTCATAATTTTTTTTATCCTCTCTTCTGTTTCAGGTGTTTGAGGTGCGTCTATCAAAGTATTAAATTCTGACCTTGCATCTCGTGCCTTTTTTCGCAACAAGAACACTGGAGATAGGGATGAATAAAGCTCTTCCTCAAAGAGGGAATAATCAGGTGTACCATGGCTAGGTGTCTACATATTTGAACAAAATTAATATTATTTCAATTATGTAAATAACTAAAATACCTGAAGATAGAGCAATGTTGGAACTTTACATGTTCTTCCGCTGGCCTCTTTCCACAATCATCCCGTCTTGGGGTTGTTCCTGTACTGCCCTGATCAGTCTACCACATTGCAATAAAATTATAAATGTAAAAACTTGAAAACAATATCTAACTTGAAAACACAAAATGAAAACTGAAATAATATCTAATAAGACACCGGAAGACAGAGTTAGAGTTTCAAATATTCCTTGCATTGAATTCAATCCTGGAAACATGTCATTGCACATTAAGGCACCCAAACAAGAGACGAGTTGACAATGAAGACCTTATTGAATATATTGTTGGAGAAACTTATAGTAAACTTGTTGTGAAGACCTTGAGGACATTTTTGGAGCAACATTGTTGAAGTTGATGGTATAGCATTGTTGGAGACGATCTTGAAGGGCCTTGAAGTGAAGCTTTTGGAGAAACTATTGAAAAATCCTTAGAGCATTTAAGTAAGGCACTTTCTATATTCCATCACCTTTTTCCTTTCAATATCCTTTAAACGATTTTATTGATATTTAATGCTTAGGCCGCTTCAG